>CAHIKZ030000968.1:1435000-1460000 GCA_903632075.3 Acanthosepion pharaonis
AGCCTGTCGTTTGAAAACTAATAATAATAAAGCTATACCCGTCATAACCACGGTAACCAATTAGCTCCAGGGAGTTTCGAGAGCCACGATAAAATGCCTCGTGAACAACAACAAAAGAACAAAACTTACTGCTCCAGTAGTCATAGTTTTATCAACACCAAGATCGCTCAGTCTGTGGGTTTGGACATTATTCCTAACTTTGGCGTAAGCATAGCTTCGTCTGATGTTATTAAAGAACTGTAGGAAAATATAAATCTAATCTTACGGTGGATACAGAAACTTATAAAAAATTAATCTATCCTTAATGGATAAGATTTTCAAGGCCTGCACAAAAAAATCGAAATTTTATACGAGGTCGTGTGGACTTGCTAGCATGAAGATTTCACTTCCTCCTCTGTTTGAAAATCTATCACCTGACTGCAGACCTATATCTGTGAAATATTGAAGATATTCTAGAGAAGAGGAGGCATTTATAAGGAAGGAAATAATAAAAAAAAAGTCCGTTGGATTCAGATATCATTGAGCCAAGTAGATCGCCATGGAGAGCGCAACTAGTGGTAAATAAAAACGAGAAACGGATAAAAGGTTAATCATAGATTATTTAGAAACGATAAATCGTTTTACCTTAAAAACCCGAATAATAATCGAAATGCCTAAAGGGAACATTCGCGTATATAGATGACATGACGATTTGCGGTATTAATGAAAAGGACATGCCACTAAATTGGCAAGATTCAAAGAACTGATTGAAAAGTACGGTAAGCGCCTTAAATGAGAATAAATGCGTCTGCAGAGTAATGGAAATAAAACTTTTTGGATATGAAGTAAGAAAAGGGATCGTTTGACCAGACCCTGAAAGGTTGAGACCTTTGCGGGAACTCCCTCTTCCGGGCAATATGAAAGCTCATTTGAGAATTGTTAGGATGTTCGCTTACTACAGTCGTTAAATTCCAAACTGTCCGCTAAAAATTCACGCTCAAAATACCAGCGCTATTTTCATCTTACATTCTAAAATAAAACATTCCTTTGAGTATTTGAAAATGGAATTAGACTAGGAAAAACCCCTTGAAATTGAAATTGATGCTAGTTACGTGAGCTTAGCTCCGACGATAAATCAATGAGGCAGTCCTATTGAATTTTGGTCAAGACCTCTAAACACATCTGAATGAAAACACTCCCTAATAGAGAAAGAAGCTAACGCGAGCATCGAAGCATAGAATTCAGTCATTAACTAAAAGACAACTATTTTATTCAGGTCACGGACCAAAAAGCTCTATCCTACATTTTCGATAAGCATAAAGCTTCGAAGACTAAAAACACCAAAATTAATCGCTGACAAATTGAACTTACCATTTACAAATATGGTATCCGATATCAACCGTGCATCACAAACACATGCGCAGATGCGTTAAAAAGAGTACATTGCGCTTCTGTCTGAAATATCGACCTTGAGGAATTACATAATAATCTATGTCATTCTGGAGTATCAAGAATGATGCATTTTATCAGGTCGAGAAATTTGTCCGACTCAACAGAGGAAGTAAAGAGAATGACTACAAAAAAGAATGTATGTACCGTAGAAAAGTCAAGATTTTTGAGAAGAGGCAAATTAATCAAAACCATTCAACCCTTCGAAAGATTAAATATAGATTTCAAAGGACCGCTTTCTTCAAATCAAGAAGGAAAAAATATTTATTGACTATCATTAATGAATAAAATCGTTTCTCTTTCGCTTTTGCGTGTTGGGACAAGATCACTACAACGGTATTGACTTGTTTAAGTAAATTATTTGGTATGCCAAGTTATATACACTCTGATAGAGGACCTAGTTTTATATCAGAGTAGTTAAGGAGATATTTTTTTCAAGAGAAAGCAATAGCTATGAGTAGATTTACTACGTACAACCTACGAGGAAACGGTCAAGTGGAGTGACTGAACAGAACTCCGTGGAGGACGATCAACTTAGTCTTAAAATCGAGAGGTTTACTAGAGCATCAATGGGAAACCATTTTAGCTGACGCTCTCCACTCGATTCGTTCCTTATTGTCTACAGCAACAAATTGCACTCCTCATGAACGGATGTTTTCTTATCCGAGAAAATCAATCACCGGAAGACCTGTTCCTTCGTGGTTGACGATTCCTGGGAAAGTGATCATGAGAAACTACGTTCAGAACAACAAGTACGAACCTACTGTATGTGAAGTTGAGCTGATTCAGGCGAATCTCGAAGAAGTTCTTGTTAGATTACCAAATGGAAAAAAAAACTAATAACACAAAATAGATTTTTCCATTTAAATTTCTAATGAAGATATGCTATGAAAAACAGAAAATGTATTTTGTGTCAAAATGCTCGCTGAAATTGCTTTTTCAAAGCGCACAAATATTTTTATCTCCAGATTTTAATAATAAAAGACAATATAAATGAATATAACAGAACAGCGTGAACCTAGTTATATATATATATATATATATATATATATATATATATATAGAAATTAAAGAATTCATCCCATACAAGGCAGTAAAGCCCCTAAGACACAAGAGGTTGGTGAGTACAAAAGGAGGAGAAAAAAGCGAAACATTGAGTTCGAAGCAAAGAGCTTCACCTTATCTGTCGAGGAAGATATAACCTTGGAATTATTAATAATAGTGGCCACAGGTGCTTTGTATCTATAATCTCAAGCATAAAATATATATAAGTTCAGGTAATATATTCTAGTAATGTTAAATAAACAAAACAAGACTTACAGAACATCAACGATTTTGTTTTTTGAATTGTTAGAGTTACACGTGTTTGTTTATATAGTTTTTTTTAAAAACTCTGTTTAATTAAAATTATTTAATTAAACATGTCACTAAAAACACTAAAATTTATTTCTAAGACATATTTAAAAAGACAGATATTGAAATATACTTGTCCCAGGCTCTAAGAAGATTAGGTGCCGCAGCTTCTATGCCTTACATTGATTCCTTCTGTTTGTATTAGGTTTGCACATCTTCGATGTGCCGTGTCCCTTCGGGATGTAGGTGATCATGGCTTTCCATAATTCCTTGTCCTTTTTGCTCTTAATAAATTTTGTCTTTTCGTTATCTCTCCGAAAACCTGTTCCTCCTTTCACATATTCACCAAGTAGGGTATGTGGTGTTAATCATTGCCCCCGCTTGCCTTAAGAGTAACGTACGAACGAAATAAATAATGTAACGGTAATGGTACTATATAGCCGTTACCTTACGAGAATTCTTATAGAATTCTTTGACCGAGCAGCCAGTACTATTTTTGAAATTTCTAAAAAGAGAAGGACAGTCATGGAGAAAAGACATAGGAAGAGAGAGAGACGCAAAAAAAAAAAAAGGTTGATAGAAAGGAGGAAGTGCAGAAGAAGAGACTAAAGGTAGCGAGAGAGAAAAGACAGAGAGAAAGAAAGACACAGAGATAGAAAGAGAAAACAGAGAGAGACAGAGAAGGGACAGAAAGAGAGAGATACAGAGAAAAGAGAACGTGAGACAAGGAGAAAGCACTGAGAGAGAGAGAGAGAGAGAGAGAGAGAGAGAGAGAGGGGAGAAGGCGAGAGAGACGTAGAGAGAACTGAAAGGGATAGAAAGACGGAGAAAATGCAGGATAGATAGAAATAAGAATAAAGGCGGATACAATTAGAGAGAAAGAGGAGCAACAGAAAGTGTGCGAGAAAGGGAGAATACGTGCGTGCGCACACAGACACTCACAGATATATATGTGTGTGTGTGTGTGTGTGTGTGTGTGTGTGTGTGTGTATAACAGACGAGAGAAAGAGAGAGATGAACTGCGCTTTTAACACTGGAAGTTATTGCTGTATTCTGATTATTTGATATCAGTCAAGCAAACGGCGGCGTAAAATTTCAAATTAAGCAGCATCAGAGTCAGGGCGGCAAGGTTGAGGCTGCGTATACACGCACCGAGTTAAGATGGAACGGGCGATCATTGCCACAGCTGCTTCACGCCCCGTGCTCGATATACAATCACTAGTTCATACACCTTCAGAAAGTATCGAACAGTTCATTCGCCCTGTCCTTATGTTAGAGCTTTCCTTTATTTACTTTTTTTTTTTTAGTTTACATGTTCGCTATCTCTTAAACACTTAGGCATCCTGATTCAGCATGCAGATGTAGCACAACAAACAACGGATGTTCAGATAAACTGTGCGCGTCGACGGCAAAATAACGACACTTCCGTTATGGTTAGCATGTCTTGCATGGCTAAGTAAAATCATAAAAATAAAAATTCTCCGATTTAAATTTTATTTCAACATTTTTGAGCCGGGAGGCCACTGTTGGCGTTAAAGCTTTACTTATATAGACAGTGTACATTAGAGTGCATAGATCTATATTTGATTCAAGCCTTAGAAATTTTGACACTCAAAGAAGATATGGAAGGCAAGAAGGACAGAGGAAAACGACAACCAACCTACCTGACTAGTAAATGGTTGGCTGAACAGAGATTAGAAGAGATAGCAAAAAGACAAACATTGCAAAGAGTTACAAAAATTCGGTGGGGCGTGGATTGTGGAGAATCATGATCGCCAATGTCCAGAAGTAACAGGACACATGAAAAAAAAGAATGTAGCAAGTGTTTGAAATTCAATTTGGACATACGTATATAAACAGTTGCGACTTTTAATACAAACATATATTATATATATATATTATATATATATATATATATATATATATATATATATATATATATATATATATATATATATATATATATATATATATATATATATATATATATATATATATATATATATATATATATATATATATATATATATATATATATATATATATAATCGGTTAAAGGCACGTCAAGCTAAATGACGATTCCGCATAGGATACAGGTTCGATTCCTGTCGGAGGACGCATATCTTCTATGAAAATTTCTCGGACATTCAGGCCGGTAAATGTTGTTAATACTGTTCATTATATACAGAACATTTACTTAAATATTTGTATCTATAAAAAGAACGTATAAACATAAAAAAAAATGTTTTAAATAATTGTCGGACTTTGTCCATTTCATAACTTATATATATATATGCATACTTTCTACTTTACATTTCCTGCCTTTCCTACTCTGCTATGAACACTGTTTCATTTGCATATTGTTAAGATTGTAACTGTCAGTAATGAATCCTAGTAGGACTCCTCATTCTCTCAGTATCCCCTAACTCAGTTAGTTATGTGCCATGCGTGATACACTCTTAGGCGATCATGTATCTTTCGATACATTACTGACGAGGCAGATTTTCCCCGTTGGTTGCCATTTCTTCTGCAGTAGACCAGTTGCCATCCAAGGCTATAGAACCTGGTCTGTCCTGCTATTTATCCATAGCTGGAGGGGATAAGAAGATTCATACTTTTCCCAAGGGTATTAGCACGTAAATGAATATCATGGATTCGACTGGAATTCGAACTCGACTCTCCGATACCTGGAAAAGGTTGAACAAGTCCGGTGTGAAGACACATTCCTGTGTTAGGCCTCTTTCTATTATCTATCCATATCCAGGCTGTTTATTCCTCAGTAGTATCAGTCCTCCTCGATGGCAGTGAGTGCTGGACAATCTACTCACAGGTGAAGTAGAGACTTGAACCAACAAAAATGTTGTTTTGCAAGAGGATGCTTAGAAAACCATGGACCGAAACAGGTGAGTAACGAGAATGGCGAATAAAAGGACAGTTCTAGTTACCATCAGAAAGAGACAGTTGAAATTTCTGGGGCACATTGTAAGGAAAGTGAGGTTGCAAAATTCGATACTCACGGGACATATTGAAGATAAGGAGGACAGAGGAAAAAGCGCATAGCCTACCTATCGAGCTTATTTAAATGGATAACAGAACAGAGTTTAAGAGAGATGACAACATTTACTAAGAGCTGAAACGGACTGGAAATTGTTGAGATCCATGATCGCCTCATTATGAGGAAAGAGGGCTTGGGAAATTTGATACTCACAGGACAGACAGAAGAAAGTAAGGCCCAACATACTTGGCGAACCTGAGCGAATAGATGGGTTTGGGAGAAATGACAAAAAGACAAACATTTTTAAGATCTACAAAGGACAGGAAACTGTGAAGAGCCATGATCTTCAACGTCCTGAAGGGACACAACACATAGGAGAAGAAAAGGAGATACGTTGTCTTGCTCTTTTAGATATCATTATTAGCATAGATGTATTCCTTGTGTTATGGTCCAGTTCCTTGTACCACGGTGATAGTCCAAGTTAGAACCAATAAAGAAGAACTCGAACACAGGTATGGGATAACACCGATATATTACAAACAGGAATATATACAGAGAAGTAGAAGTGTTAGTATGAACAATCAGGTTTAGTAGAGAGAACAATGAAGCCTCGACCAGTATCACTATTCCAATGTCTTGCAGTCATTGTCTGAACGCGACTCTGTTTCGGACTGCCTCTGACTCGACTCTCGACTCGACTTGAACTACTCCTGAGGCGCAGTATTTATTAATTATGGAATAGTCCATTATTATTATTACGGGTAAGATCCCATAACACCTTGTTCCAGTGTCTTTGACGAAACTGCACTGTTCTTGATCTCCAGTTTAATTCTGCCACATTCATTAAAATTCAGAGTTATGTAACCTATTAGGATGATTGTCCGATGTAGTTCGCATTCGTTTGCACCTGGCTTCTTGGATAGCGTTATCAAAATGAATCTACTTCAATCTTCCGGTGTAATACGATTGCTCTATACGTCGTTTAATATGTCGGTAATTTTGTCAATACCGAAATCATTTTAAAGTTGCCAGTATCTCATTTACAATTCCAGCTGGTCCTGCTGCCTTCTTCCAAATTGGCCACGACTGATTTCCTATTTCTACTTCTTCCATATTTTTTTTATTGTTTCTATTCTTCCTTTCTTTGGTTTATCAATTTTCTTTATTTCTCTATTTTGTCTTTTTTTTTCTTTCCTTCCTTTTTTTCTTTCAAGTTATATTCTTCGTTTTTCATTCTTCTTTTTATCCTTTGTTTCACTTTATTTTCTTCCATTCTCGTTTAATTTAATTCGCTATGTTTTACTTGGCTTTTTCTATCGTTCCTTAATTTCGAAAATTGTTTTGGTCACTTCTTTCATTCTTATCTGAAATTCTTTTCAATAATTTAGCTCTGCCTCTTTCCGCATTTTTCCCCTTTTTTTTTCATTTCTTAATGAAGATATTTTTATTTTATCAACCCATTTTACCTTTCTTTTCTTTTTTTACGGCCATCTTTATTCGTCCTTTTTTTAATATCTTCGCTTCTTTTTTACATTCATTTTATTTTTCCTATCTATTTTCATTTTCTACCATTTTTCCTTTCCTTCTACATATCCTCTCTTAGCATTTTATTTCAATTTTCTTCATCTTTTATTTTGCTTTCCACTTTTTGTTTATTCTTTCTTTTCTTCTTTTCTCTCTTCATTCAGTCTTAGCTTTCTTTTTCTTTTTTCTTCTATATCTTCCTTTCTTTTTCTACTTTAATCTCCATTGCATTTCTCCATTCTCTTTTTGATTCCTTACCACGCTCCCTTCTCTTTATTTTCTTCTATTGTTATGTACTGTATCTTGAACACTAATGGGTATGTCCCAATCCTCATAAATACGTTGAACACTATTGTAAGTGGGTGTAATATGCTGTCTACGGCAGCGAATGTTAGACGATTTTTATCAAAGATGAAGAAGAGATTCGAGGCGACAGAGAAGTGGTTCTACAGAAGGATGCTAAGGATATCATGGACCGAGCGTGTGAGAAACGATGAGATCTTACAGAGGTTTCAAACAAGGAGAGGGTTTATACTTAATATCAGGAAGAGGCAGCTAATGTTTCTGGGACACAATGAGGAAGGGGGGCCTGGAGAATCTGATACTCACGTGTCAAATAGAGGGAAAGAGAGACAAGGGAAAACAACGCGTGACATACTTGGCGGACTTAAGCAAGTGGATGACTGAACGTGGTCTGGGGTAGGAAGTAGAGAGAAGGAATTTGTTGAGAGCTGCAAGGGATAGAGGGAAGTGGAGAGGACATGAACTGAAAGGACATGGCACATAAAAAGAAAGAAGAGGTTCACCACTAGCAGAGGGTTTATGTACTTCACGCCGCTGGCGAATATTGTATTTTGTTGATGTTATAAAGATTACCATTTCATTTCCAAACTCCGTTTTGGTTATTCCTCATTCAGTAACACTTTCTAGCTTACAACATCGATATATTTTTCTTTTAACACAAGCCTCTTCCATATATTTTCTTTTCTCTTTTATTTCCTCAATCTTTCTGTATTTCGATTTGTTTAAACCGGGTATTTTTGTTTTTTTCAAACTTTCCTTCCTTCCTGCATTTCATATTTCTTCTTTATCTCTTTCTTTCTTTTCCATACATCCCTAGTTCCTTTCTTTTCTTTTCTATCTTCCTTTCAATAAATTTTCCGCCATTCCCCCTCCTCGTCCAGAACTGGATCGCATTCCAGTGTTCACATGATCATGTCCGCACAAATCCCTCTTCTTTTTAAATAGTTCAGCACGCGAATCGTGCTTTTTACACTTCCTTCTGTCTCCACTTTCAATAATTATTGCAATGTCTGGATTCCCATAATCCTCAATGTTTCCACTGTTTAGACAAAGGCAGATGAGCACATTGAGGCAAACACACAAACACACACACACACATACATACATACACACACACACACACACACATACACACACACACACACACACAGAAAGAGAGAGAGGGAGTGAGGGAGACCTGTCTGTGCACACAAACATTAAAATGCTGACACTTACAAAAGAATCTCAGAACGTCAAAGCGTATTTAAGCATTTTAAAAGAAAGCCTAGTATTGTTTTCTTCATCTTTCTAGTCATGTTCATTGATAGTGGAGGTTGTATGGAAAATAGGAAGAAGTGTGAGAGCAAGTAGCAATACTACTACTACTACTAATAATTTTAGATGTTCGCCGTGTATGGGGAGAATATTCATTCAGAGACAATTGACTACAAAATATCTGAGTGTAGACGACTGGCGTCAACAGAGTATTTGCAACGACATGAGAGATACATACAATACATACATTGGTCAATATGCTGCACATTGGGTATCAAGCTCGCTCCAGACCAGTAAAGTAGACTACGCAAACAGAACTGAACGTTTAAAGAAACTTTAAGGAGGCACGGTGGAGTAATGGATAGCGGCTTGGATTGCGGAATCGGAGAGCCAAGTTCGAATTCCAGTCGATTCCATTACTTTCACTTACGTGCTAACACCCTTGGGAAAGGTGTGAATCCTCTTTCTTCTCCCTCCAGCTATGGGTAAATAGCAGGACAGACTGGGTTCTATAGCCTTGGATGGCAACCGGTCTAGGAGAAGGAAAACTCTGAATTCAAACCTGCTCTTAGAGGAGGGTGAATGGAGTCTCTCTGAGCATTGGTTGGCAATCCATTTAGTGATGGTGTCACGATAAAATCACCCTTGATAGCCCTAGCGAAGCATCAAGAATTCAGCTATTTGACAATATTATGAACTACACCAATCAAAGTATTGGTGAGTTCAATCTCGGCTGAGGTCGCAAGATGTATGTATGTAAGGAAACTTTATGCAGTAATTGGTTAATTTCGTTATTAATGAATATATGATAAATTGCAGGAGACACGTTGGCGTAATGTTTAGCGGCTCGGACTGAGGAATGAGCCGGGTTCGAATTCCAATCGAGTTCATTACATTCACTTACGTGCTAATACCGTTGGGAACGGGATGAAATCATGCCCCAACTATGGGTAAAATAGTTAGGACAGAGTCTTATAGTCTTGACTGGTAACCCGATCCTGGAGAAGGAAATTGAATTCGAACCACCTGCTGCCTTGTAGGTACTGTCTCTTTAGGCAAAGGCTAGAAGAAGGTAACTTCAGAAACAAATCCACCTCAGAGATGCTAACTCAAACGTTTTCGGTGCAAAAGGGACCAGCAATCCCTTGCATTATTCTGTCTTGAATGTCACCATGAACCACAATTGCTCAAAATTCGCTAAGTGAATAAAATGCTAAAAGTCTTCAGTCAGAGAAAGTCCCGCTGTCTTGAAGTAGGTTAGTAAATTAGTTTTGAAAAAGTTTCAGTTTTTAAGGGATTCTTCAAAGTCCACAGGGTTCCCCCAACATATGGATTAAACAAGAAAACAGCAAATGCTAATTCTGTGGAAATAAAGGTAAGTCAAAAAACATATAAACATTGAATATCAAAAATAACAAATAAAAAATGTACAGATCCTCATAATATAACCTTACAACCTCCTCTTAGGTTCATACTTCTCATTCATTAAACCTCTGCCTTAGGTGGCTCTTGGGCCTTGTACTGCGTGAATATTTATATATAAAAAAAGCACAATTAAAGAGCCATTGTGACTAAAACATCCAAACACGAATCTGGACCCACTATGGTAATCAAAGAAAAATCAAAGATTCTGCTAAATGGTGAATATGGATGTTCTCGTGGGTGCAGATCAAAGAGTAAAAATTTAACTAATGTTAATGGTGAGATTTACCGTTTCCATACAGGAAATATTCGTTAGCCGAACAGCTAGCGTCAAATGAAATTTTATAAAATCTTTCTGTTAAAACACTTTTTCAGACTTTTCAAGAGCATTAAATGTTATCGTTCTTTCTAGGATTGATGGGAATTTCCTTCCTAAACATTTGTTTAAAGTAATGTGGAAGGTCAACATTTTCATTATATCACTTTCCCTTCTAGTTACACATGCTAACCATTTTTGCTGTTGCCGCTCTTGGAAGTCCTCAAGTGATGTGGTTTTTGTGATTTACTAAAGTTCTTTGTGATGTTAATTGGTAAATACAAGAACCAAACTCGAGAAATGACGCTGTAAAAGGGTTATAGTTGCACCAATAATAACACTAGGAACAATCCGTAAAGGCAAAGTTAGAGGAATATGAGATTCGAGGAAGGATCGATTCTGTTCGTTGATGCCGGCAAGAGTCCTGCAGAAAATACCACATATATCAGCAATTTTGCGGACACTTGATCCCGATCAAAAATCGACAGAATATGGAGGCAGCGTGAGTACCTACAGTCACTTGAGCACTAGAAACGTTTCCAAAATCTCTTGCAAAGAGACTGAAAGCATGAGAGAGCCAAGAAGAGTGCGTCCCAGAATGGGTGAGAATATTAAAAAAGAAAAAGATTTGACAAGAATTGTTTTGTTCTTCAATGGTGATCATCACAATCCTTTGGTACAGAAATAAAGTGACATCATCATGCAGAAACACTGACAGGAACAAGAAAGAGGATTTTAAAATATAACTGAGATTCAAACGGTTGTTGATATGTATATGTGCATCTACAATGAACCGAAAAATTTCAGTACCGTCCTAGAGATAAAAATCTGTGTCGATTTTATCGGAGACTCACCTACCTCCTATTGGACTGACCAAATACTAGCAAAATCAAATAGTAACAATAAACCTATTATCTTTGAAGCATTACTAATACAATAAATAAAACTTCAATAATTAAAAGTAATTATAACTTAAGAACTCTTATCCTCAAATGTATTAAAAAAAAACAACAGACAAACACACCACACTTCATCATCTTGCGGCCTCAGCCGAGATTGAACTCACCAATACTTTGATTGGTGTAGTTCATAATCTTGTCAAAATAGCTGAATTCTTGATGCTTCGCTAGGGCTATCAAGGGTGTTTTTATCGTGACACTATCACTAAATGGATTGCCAACCAATGCTCAGAGAGACTACATTCACCCTCCTCTAAGAGCAGGTTTGAATTCAGAGTTTTCCTTCTAGACCAGTTGCCATCAAAGGCTATAGAACCCAGTCTGTCCTGCTATTTACCCATAGCTGGAGGGAGAAGAAAGAGGATTCACACCTTTCTCAAGGGTATTAGCATGTAAGTGAAAGTAATGGATTCGACTGGAATTCGAACTCGGTTCTCCGATTCCTCAATCCAAGCCGCTATCCATTACTGTGCCTCCCCACCACACTAACTTCGCAACACTCTTTGCCTACAACACTTACTAGTTTTACGAGACTCACAGATTCTCTCCACCTACCTTAATGATGACTTAACAAAGATGAAAGCGTGAACTTTACTTCCGAAATGAACATCGGACATTCCTCCTGGCTTGAGAAGGATTATTTGTAACTTGATACACACAAAAAATATCTGTTGTCTTTAATAACATTTGCCTTAAAGAAACACACACACAATATACATATTGAATAAATTACAAACATTATGCATGCTTATTTTTTTCATAATCCTTTCATATTCATGAATATTTTCCGTGAATACGAAAGGATTATGATAAAATAAGCAGACATAATGTTTTTAATCTATTCAATCAAACATGCCTAAAAGAGAATTTGCAGCTTAAATACACACAAACACACACACACATATATATATATATACACAATATATATATATATATCAATATATATACAATACATTTATACACAATATATATTTATACAATATATATATATATATTATTATACAATATATATATATATATTATTATACAATATATATATATATTATTATACGATATATATATATATATTATTATACAATATATATACATATATTATTATACAATATATATATATATATATATATATATATATATTATATATATATATATATATATATATATATATATTATTATACAATATATATATATATTATTATACAATATATATATATATATTATTATATATATATATATATATATATATATATATACAATATATATATATATATTATTATACAATATATATATATATATATAAATATATACAATATATATATATATATTATATATATATATATATATATATATATATATATATATATATATATATATTATATACAATATATATATATATATATATATATATATATATATATATATATATATATATATATATATATATATACAATATATATATATATATATTATATATATATATATATATATATTATTATACAATATATATATATATATATATATATATATTATATATATATATATATATATATATATATTATTATACAATATATATATATATATATATATATATATATATATATATATATATATATATATATATATATATGTATAGTTAAATTCCCAGATCAATTCTGTGGACAAGATTTTGTAAGAACGTGTAAATTACAATTCCATAACAACCGTACCTGCTGAAGCATTAGTAATAAAAAAGCTTATTAGCCAAAGCAATATATACTGATTTGTTTTTATCAATACTTTGCAGGTTATCTAAAGCCAGAATATATTTTTAGATTGTAAGAATTTTTGGGGCGATAATAGTGATTTAATTATACAAGTCTTACTAATTAAGTCGTGGGGAGTGGCGAAGAAGTGGGATCATAACTTTCTCAACAGTATTTGCTCGTAAGTGAATATAACGAAGCCACTTGTAATTGGAACTCGACACTTCGATAAACAATTCTGAGCCATTATCTATTACCTCAGCCACATTTCCAAGCATATAACACCTGATATTCTCAAGTGGTCACCCATCTAGGTTGCTTAACTTGAGTGATCGCACGAGAATCGGTGTTTCAACGTGATATGGCCGTAGTTCGTGGTTAACAGCCTGGGGGTTGAATATGTTGTACTTATTTCTTATTGGGCTTGGTTCTAAAGAAAAGATTTCAGAATCGGTTGGAACGGTTCAAATCCCAGTAGAATGTGAGTCAGAGTCTCGGCTATGGTTTCATTCATGGCTGAGATAACTGCAAAATTCTTACCGAGATCAGAATTAATTTACATGCCGAGGTAGTAGTTTAGATTTTGCATCTTGATTTTCTCAACATCTGTCCTCCTATTTACATTATTCGGACTATTGTCCTCATCTTTGTCGCCATGTTTAGTAGAACGTTTCGGCCGTTGTACGCTCCGTCCTTCTTCAGGTGGTTGGAATGTCGAACTGAACCATTTATTTCGCTCACTGGGGTAGACTGTTCTAGTTCCACGTGCCATGTCTAATGGATGCCAGTTATCTCCTGTTAATTCCCCTCTCCAAGTTCTCCACCTCCTTAACTAGGTATTGAATTCACACGCTTTGGGTCCTGTCACTGGATCTAACTAATGCATTATCCACTGTGCCATGTGACCTCAAGTCTAGAGACAGCAATCTAACTTGTTAATTAACCCATAGCTGGCGGGGAAAACGAATGCATCTCTTTCCAGACGGATTTTGTAAGAACGTGTAAATTACAATTCCATAACAACCGTACCTGCTGAAGCATTAGTAACAAAAAAGCCTATTAGCCATTACACACATTGTCAACCTTGACTGATCAATAAAAGCAATGAAGAGGATAGAAAATCTTGAGAATAGTTGTTATTGATACAAGGACGATCGCAAAGAACTTAGAGAAAAAAAAAATTGAGTTAATAGGTTTTCCAAGGAAGAAATGAGAAAACTCAGGTTACAACTCCTAAGAATGGTATGAATATTGACAAGTGCTGTGTAGATTGAAGATGACATTGTGACATTTAAGTCTGTATCGTTGGCAACAAGATACCACTCAAATAAAAATGCAGAGAATAATATTGTCTTCATTGCGGAGATAATTAGCCCAAAGGGAATATAAAACATAATGGACAGAGGAGGAATTGCCACACACACTGAACTGTGCAAACGAATTGGGTTCGACCAAATCACTCAAAATAAAGGCTGTGTTGTAGAAAATGAAGAATAAATTTTAAAATCCAAACCGATCACTCCATTCCATCTTGAAATAGAAATTAAATAAAATTGAATAGAACTATTCGGGGGAAAAGCCTGTCGGAAAGTAGCCATTCCCACATTAAGAGAATATAAACTGAAAATAAAAGAAACTTCAAAATAAATAAATAAATAGAATAAAATTAAAATTAATGGACCACACCCGAAAACGAAAGCAGTTGGGAAACATGAGGTTTAGACTCATGCCCAGCAAGCGTCCTTAAAACATGAGCGGCGATATTAGAAGAATGGGTGATTCGAAGAACGATTGAGATTGTCATGACCACAACAATATTGTAGTCTTCAAGAATCTTAATGTAGATGCCCGAGAATTGACGAGATTTGCTATTACGTGATCTCACCCAGCAACAGTCATGAATAATAATAATAATAATAATAATAATAATAATAATAATAATAGCCATGACGTTGCCCCAGTTATGGCTCTCATGGCTTCTACTCTTAACTGAACGTCAGCATGTACATGTTTTATTTGAGTGAATTATAATATTAATGACAATATTAATCATTTCTATATATAGGCTAATTCGTCATCCATTGACCGTGTACTCAGTGTTACCATCGGTTGAAATTTATAAAATCTTTCTCTTAAAACAAACTTTCAGGAACATAGATTTTTCAAGTATATTAGCTATTATTGATCTTTTCCTTGTATCGATGAGGGCTTCCTTCCTAACTTTTTGTTTGGTTTAGTGTGGAACGTCAACATCTTGATGATTTCATTATTTTCTCTTCGAGTTATGTGTCATAAATATTTGTTGTTGTTGTAGTTGTTAAAAATCTTCAAGTGCTGCGGTTTCTATTATTCCGTACAGTTATTTATTTGTGATTCTATAGTTCAAGTCAACGAGGTTCGAAGAATGATGACCCTCTCTAAAACCTACCGGCTTCAGTCGTTCGAATCCATTGTTAACCATTGATCTGAGAAAGCAGTTTTATACAGTTTGGCTACAATAAATAACCCGTTCAGACCCACCGGTTTACTTGTCTGTTGTCTGGCCTTAACCGGCTGAGCGTGTCCTCTAGGTTCATAAGCGAGGATAATACGGAAGAATCATAGCCAGGGTCGAGAGGGTTGGGTTCTTTTTTAAGTTTGAAACTGTTAAATCGATTAAGGAGTTCCATGTAGATAATTGTGGACAACCTCAATCGTAGACCGTCTGAGCGGACTGGGTTATTGAACCTGAAGGTATTTCTAAGTGAACCTCCTCTATAAAGTTATACAGTGTTTTTACTAAAATATGTCAGCATATCTTGCATATTTGGCTGTGATACGTGTGCGTGGTATACACTTATTAGACTGGTTGTCATGATTAGTGTATTGGTTTTCGTATATTTGTATTCCAACGTGGATTTTTTTGGCATGCTGCTCTTTCTCAATAATAATAATAATAATAATAATAATAATTCTACATGTCCCTTCGTTCCTTAGTGCCAATACCTTTTAAATAATGTAAATTCAATTTTGATCGCTAGGAAAGACGGAAAAAACATTAGTTTGATTTCAGTGAGAAAAAGAAAGAAAGAAAAGATAGAAGAGGTGAAAACGTTCTCATGTGTGTCTAACGTCTGCTTCAATGAAATGAAAAAAAATTCAGTTCCGAATGTTTTTATTTGTACCCTCTTACTTCTTCAAAGAATGACCTGCATTCATTCTTATAATTGTTATGGCTAATTTTTTTTTTAAAAGTTGTTAAGCTAAAATAGTTAACGATGCAATAGCAGCATTTCCATAGGTATTTTATAGACGTGATACTCACAAGTAGCTTATGAATTAATTTATTCACACTGCTGAAAACGTCATTGTTATCATCAAAACGGCTTAGTAGATATGTAAGCATGAAGTGTACGTAGTTTATTCTAACGACCGTTCGTTTAGACCCTTGGTCAGATAGTGAAATGCACGGACTCTGGTTCAAGAACGAGCAGAAATAGTTTTACATGAACAACTTAGAGGTAATTAATACGGGATTATTATACGAGATAATACGAGATTAGGGCATGGGGAGTAGGATGACAATCAAATAAGTTTTGCGTAAGCGTCTTGTGTTGGCTTAGTCGATTTCACATGTCATCTCCCATTTCGATGATGAAATAAGTTTTTTTTATTATTATATTATATATATTTTTATTATATTATATTATATTATATTAGTTCGATGATAGGTAAATATTGGTAGCTTATATTTGACTTTATACACATTTACTGGTTTCAGAGAGAGCTGAATATTGATAGTTTATATTTGAGTCTGTTAGCATTTTCCTTGGTTTTACAGTCGGCATGTTCTCCGATACGCCGACATGGTAGAGGGGCTTCTTTTTGAAATTCATAAAACGTTTCTGAATACTACAGGCTTGCGTTTGTTTGTTTTTTGTTTTTTTTTAGCGGCATATCAACACCTTATGGGTCATTTAATGCCGAAATTTAATTTTCTTGAGAGCATTAGTTATCTCATTTACAAAAATGTATTGCTGGTATTTTTCCCCAAAATGTATTGCTGTTAAGTTTACTATGAAAATGTATTTTTATACTTTCCTAGGGTTTTGACCCCAGTTTGGGGGTTAACTATTTGCTCATAGTTGAGTCCCTAACAGGTGCTACAACTCTGGGTTAGGTTTGACTTGGGAACAACAGTAATTAAGATGTCGTTCTACGCTCCTCAAAACCTCGCGATCAGTGGCTTTGTTGAAGGATGAAGTTTATTGTCATATCAGAATGTGGCGAAAGGGTAACATGATTAAAATACGATAAAAATCAAATGAGAAAACCAGTTCGAATAAATCAGTGTATAATTCCTAAACTCAGAAATTCTATGGTAATTTTTCGTGTCATTTAGTATATTTTTGTCAATAGTTTTCTTCTAAATGAAAGGAAAAAAAAGGAAGCGATATCTGATCTTTAATGTGACTAGGCGGTAGAAATTTGAATTGACAATAGCAGACGATAATATATAATGACAGGAAAAAATAAATAAAATAAAACAAAAAATGGAAAAACAAGATTAAGATAAATAAATGGAAAACGGAAGATGACGAGATTTAGGGTATTAAGAAAACGAAAATTATCAACAAATAATGGAAGAAATAATGGAAGCAAGTAAAAAATATATTACTAAAAGTTAAAAAGAACCTGAAAGAGAACCATCGTTTTAAATCCTAATATGAAACACTGAAAGCTGCTTCAAACACGTGTATGTAGTTTA
This sequence comes from Acanthosepion pharaonis, assembly GCA_903632075.3. Taxonomy (NCBI): domain Eukaryota; kingdom Metazoa; phylum Mollusca; class Cephalopoda; order Sepiida; family Sepiidae; genus Acanthosepion; species Acanthosepion pharaonis. The sequence goes on from CAHIKZ030000968.1 coordinate 1,453,041, forward strand.
CAAAGGTGAAATGATGGATTTGAACTGTTGCCAAAGCGGTGTGAATTTTCAAGAACAAGACTAAACGAAAAATGAGTGTTTACAAATGGGGGATGCGGGAATGTATCATCTAAATATGTATATGTTAATACATTCAGATTTGTTTAATTCATTTTAAAACGATTTACGCCATGAAATTCTGTTCTTTTCTCTTCCTTCTCATTAAGTCGTATTTCTTTTTTCTTTTTCTTGTTCGATCTTCTTTCTCACTTTCATTTTTACTTATTTCTCTCCACCTAGAATTTTATTTCTCAATTTTATTTCCATTTTCTTTCCTCCTCCTCAACAAAATTTTCTTTCTTTTTCCTTTTCACTTTCTCTCCCCGTCAATAAATTTCTTTTTCTTTATTACTTTCATTTTCACAACCTCCAGTAACATTTTGTTTTGTTTTTCTCACTTTCATTTTCACTTACTTTTCCCATACACTCACTAAAACTTTCTTTTTCATTTTTTTCTCCGCCTCACTAAAATTTTCTCTTTATTTCTCCAGCACTAAAAATTTTTCTTTCCTACTTTATCCCCTCTCACTATAATGTTCTTTCTTTCTTTCTTTCTTTCTTTCTTTCTTTCTTCCTTTCTTTCTTTCTTTCTTTCTTTCTTTCCCCCTCACTAAAATGGTATTTCTTTGTTATTTTCACTTACTTTTTCTTTCTTTCTGTTTGTCTGTCAGTCTTATGCTGTTTCCCTTCCTTCTTTTACACCCCCCCGCCTGTCCCGATGGGTGTTGCAAAACGTCCTATTTGTTAAAAACCCGAATGACAGTGAATAGTGTGAGGTAACAAAAATATTAAAAACATATCGATCTCATCGCGAATGTTTGTATTGCTTTAATATCTATGCCCGTGCTCGAGTACGTAATTAGAAGCAAAGGGAAGAAAACTGGACTGCTAGGTTAAGATCTGATCACCTATATGACAACAAATTTTGAACAATTCCGTCAGAGATGAAAAACATACTTAAAGCGACATAGACGTAGTTCTACCGACGAATACTAAGAATACCATAAACAGAACATGTGAGTAACAAGGAAGCCTTAATTAAGTGCAAATAAAGTACTGACACATTACAAAGAGAGCAATCGAGTACATATCAGGAAGAAATGAGGCTTGGAGAGTTTAAAACTCACATGACATATGGAAGACAAAAGAAGGAAGGGGAAAAAAGCATAAGCTATTAGAGGGGGGTTGTAGATGACGGAATAAAGAATAAAAAGTTGCAGTAAAGGAGCATTCACTTACGTGCTAATAACTTTAGGAAAGGTATGAATCCTCTTCTCCCCCCCTAGTAAATAGAAGAACAAATCGGGTTCTATAGCCTTGGATGGCAACTGGTCTACCGCAGAAAGAAATGGCAACCTACTACGCGAAAAAATCTGCCTCGTCAGTCATGTATTGAAAGATACATGATCGCCTAAGCGTGTATCACACATGGCACATAACTAACTGGGTAAAGGAGCAAGGATTACTCAGATAGGAAGTTATGGAGAGCCTAAACCGCCCAGATCCTGAAATGATGTGGCATATAAAAGGGATAATTCTATTTCAGACATGTCCGGTGATCAACGCTGGAACCAATGTGGAATGAGAGGATTTTTTTATGTTTTGACATTTGATATTTCAGATATCATATTTGGTGGCATACACACAAGGATGTCCCAGACATGGTAGTAGAGGAAATCTATATAAAAGGAACTATAAGACATTATGTATATTCCGTAGCAAGAGGTACGGTAAGATGCGAGCTATGATTTAGGGATATCAAAATCAAGCAAGTACAGAATTTTTCTCATCTTTCATCTTGTGCTATACCGTGCCCCCTTTCAGGGCGTAGACTAATTATGGCTCTTCACGACTTCCTGTTCTCTCTAAGTCTTAATAAATTTTTTCTTACCTCTCCTAAACCTTACTCCGACATCCATTTATTCAAGCTTTCAAGGTAGATTCTGTGTTGTTTGCCTCTTTTTTCTCTTGCCTTCAATCTGTCCTGTGAGTCTCAAATTTTTCAAACCCTCTTTTCTCAATATGTGTCCTAGACATTTCAACTATCTCTTCCTGATGTTATGTAATAAGTGTCCTTTTTCTTTTCATTGTCTCTATAACTTCGTCGTTCGGACGTTGGGAATACCATGCTGGGTCCATGGTATTCCCAGCATCCTTCTGTTGAAGCTGACGGAAGATGTAGCACAAAGATCCATCTACCGATATGACAGAGAATACTGGATAATTTACTCACAGGTAAAGAGGAGATTTGAGGCAACAAAGATGTAGTTCTATCGAAGGATGCTGAGCATATCATGAATATAACATGTACACAACGCGGAAAGAAAATGGAAAGAAAAATTCCACTTTTACTTAGAATCAGAAAGCTGAAGTTTCTTGGACACACAGTGAAGAAAGAGAGCTTGGAGAATTTGACACTCACAAGGACATATGGAAAGCAAGAAGGGCAGAGGGAAACATCGAGTAGCCTACCTAACGAGGTTGTGTAAATGGATAGCAGAACGAACAAAAATTACCTCGAGCTACAACAGATAGGAAGTTGCGGAGAGCCATGATCACTAACGTCCTGAAAGTTGATAAGCACATAACGAAGATTCCACACATTTACATTTTTAAAATTACTTTATGGTAGATTAATTTGAGATGGGCAGAGGAAAGTGTAAATGTAATTACGAGCTTGTGTAAACAGTTGGCAGAACGGGGATTAGGAGAGATAGCAAAAAAGATAAATTTTACTAAAGGTAACTAAGGACATGACGTTGTGGAGAACCATGATCCTACACAATCTAAAAGGACACGTCACATAGTAGAAGTATGATAGAGTTAGTCTAGTTACAACTGGTAGTCTGCGATGTATCGGTAAATCATAGCTAGACAGATTTTTCGAAATCGCATATAAAACCCGGGAGATATTTTTTAGACACTTTTTAAGCAAATGTTTTTATGCTATCAAATACGATAGTTATTGTTTAGACGATTGGCACATTCGCAGACTTTTTGCGTCCTATTTTTCGAAGCCAACCATAACTCTCATTTTCTGTTTTCGTGTTTATCTTTCATGTAATTTTATTTTTCGCGGGTTTCATAGCAACATTTAGGACGTGCTTGCGTTCAATGCATGGGCGTAGTATAGATCGGAAAATAAAGAAAACAAATCCTCCTTAAGAAAGTTGAATTCATATCCCAAATCTTCGGTAAGATATTTATAGAACAAATGAGTAAAAAATCAGTACTCACACGCGAGAACGCATATACACATTTACACAGAAGTTAGAAAATTAATTAACATCAGGAAAAAAAACAAGTGAAATTTTTCGAGCATATAATGAGGAACGAAGGAGTGAAAAATTTGATACAAGATTGAAACGAAGAGCGACATGGGAATTCAATATATAATCTAGAAATCTTGAGTAAATGGATGGCAGAACAAAGTTAAGGGCAGATAGCAAATAGACTAGATTTATTAAGAGCTAAAAAAAAACGGACAAGAAATTGTGGAGAGCCATGGCCGTCAACGTTCTGAAGGGACACGGTACATAGAAGATGCGCAAACCTAATACAAACATTTACTGGCACTGTTCGTGAGCTGCAGCATTTGCAAGCCAACTGATTTATTTAAAGAAAAAATACTTCCATAAGAACGGTACAACAGAACGGTATAAGAATTTCTATCAGGAGGAGATTCGCTGTATCTACTGCATATGTATGTATGGGTGTGTATATATTAGTAGATAATGGAATAACAAAATGAAAACTATGGATCCACTTGTTCTCCCCAGCTATGGGTTAATTAGTACAACTTGTTTCAATCAATCATTATTTCCCCCATTTCTTATATATAAGAGGAAGAATTATAACAAACCCTTGTTACAAATCTACAGTGAAAACGTAACACGATGTGGTGGGGGGATTTAAATTTAGTTTAGCGTCCTTATATCATTAACGTTTTCGGAATAAAAATGTAGGCCATTTTTTTTACGCATTAATTTCTCATCCCTTATATATGCACGTAATTACACACGTGTGTGTGTCTGTGTGTGTTTGTGTGTGTGCTTATGAATATAAAATAGTGTACACTGAGAGCTAATATTAATAATTTAGTGGTTGATATATAATAAGAATGCTAAAAATAATGAGTTTCATGAAACTAAGAGTTGTACTAACCGTTAGGAAAATATATATAAGTCTGACTTCATCGATAAAACCACTATAAATTTGAAGAAGTTGTTTAAGAAGAGTTTTCCATTTTGATATTCGATTACACATTATTATTCATCTATATATATATATATATATATATATATATATATATATATATATATATATATATATATATATATATGTGTGTGTGTGTGTGTGTGTGTGTGAAAAAAAATAAACATAGCACCAATGAAAAGTGCAAACGAGAAATATAAAAATTCACTTGCTGATACCTCCTGACGAGTGGGCGGACTGATTTCTGTAGGGTCCGTCTAAGAAACTTCGGAGTCGAGATGCTAAAAATAACATCAATCAGCTAAGTGGCAAATTTGTATTAATTATATATCATATGGGAAACGCACACGCGCGCGCGCGCACACACACACACACACACATATATATAAATATATAGATTTGTAGTTCATCATTGAATTTGTAGAGCATCATTGAATGTGATTTATTGCAAAATGGATAGCAAAGAAGGATCGTTGGGAAGGAATAAAAACTTCGAGCGTCCGAGGTAACGTTCTTGCAACGTTGCAGATAGTGGAGAACATGTGTCATTGTCGTGAGGTTATTGTTGCAAACTATTTTTCTGTCCCCAAAATGACTGCTCATTCCCAACGTTGTCATAATGTTATGGTAACGTTGCGAAGTACAGTAGCTGGAAATTTCCGCACTGATCAATTATGAGATCAAATATATTTTTCTGTATAGGAAGTATAACATTTATTTTCTAAATTTTTAAATTGTGAATAAAAAAATTTAGATGATGAATGCACTTTTTAATATCTCCCGCGAATATTTTCTCCAGTTTCTGTTAATGTAATGTTACAATGTAACTTTGCGGACAGGTTGGAGAGTGCGTACAAAAGACATTTTTACAACCTTTATTGTAAAGTTGCAGAAACATCGTAGTAATGTCATTTTGTTAGCTCGGGAGTATTGTCAAAACAAAAACTGTATAAAATTAAGCAAATCGATGGTAGAAACATTGATGGTTATAGAATGTCCAGGAGCCGATATCAATACGTAAAATAATGAACTAATATGTTAGTCCGATATAAGGGATATTGTGCTAATCAAATATATGTTTTTGAAGTCTATGACTTTTATGAAGAAAAATTTTGCGGTTTATGTCTTTTATAAAGAAAAATTATTTTACACCTTGTAAAATAGAAGGTAGTAACCGAAAACAAGTTATCAATATTTCTAACAAACCGATTTCTAAATGAGGTGATTCTCAACGTAGACATCGTCCTTATGGATCTGGGCTACATTCAGATCCTTATAGAAATTAAAGTACATGAGGCACAAACAAGATGTTTATATTTCTGTAATCTACTGTAACTATGATCATCAAGTCTCAGATCTGTACTTGTAATATCATTGGAAATGGCAGAAATTCGTTGAAAGCCCACAAAGCAAAACGCAAAATATGTTATTAAATTTCAGGTGGCTCTGGATTTAAAATTATTAAAAAGCTAAAAGTGTTGCGGATTCTAAGTCTAGACATGATGAATAATGATGAAAATTATATAAATCCACAAATTACTAATCAGTTTATATATATATATATATATATATATATATATATATATATATATATATATATATATGTGTGTGTGTGTGTGTGTGTGTGTGTGTGTGTGTGTGTGTGTGTGTGTGTGTCAGAGACATGCCATGCCATTTAGGCAGACAAGGTAGGCAATGACTACCCTGAAGAAAATAAATCAGCAGCTACATTTTCCTTCTGTGGCACAATATGCATCTAATGCAACAAATTTGTGAAGGCCACTCTGATTATTATGCATAAAATGGAAAATATTATATTTTTTTGCAGATTTACTAAATAAAGTCACAATCTGCCTACCCGAGTAATTACTGGCGACACGTGATATATATATATATATATATATATATATATATATATATATATATATATATATATATATATATAGGTAAATCACACGACGTTTTGCATTCAGAAAGCTTAATCAAAATCCGTTGGATTATATCAATTTTATTGGAAAAACATTAACTTGCATAGTTAAATCTGACACACACATAAACATACACGCACAAAACACACACACACACACACACACACACACACACACACACACACACACACATATATATATATATATATATATATATATATGGTTGAGTCATAATTGATTTCTATTATTGTTTATCAACAATTCATTTTAGAAAAGTTTTCCGGCTTTCCCTTGTCTATTCTAATTTTCAGCATATGGCCGATAGTGTTGTGTTTAACATATTTGCTAATTCCCGTGCACATTACCATCGGTTGCTTTCAACTAATGAATTTAGAGCTTCATCATGATAGTACGATGTAGCCCCACCCCCTGTTTAGATTCATCTTCAAAACGACATATCTCCACAACGAAACTTTACGAAACCAATTTCGGAAACACTACTTATTTTCTAAATATTTCCATTGCAAGAAATGTAACCTTGTCGAAACGCGCATCAAGGCTAAATATTTGTTAAATCATTATAATTATTTAGCAAACATTTGGTCCTTATGAGCATGCCGAAGCACAATTCATGTAACCAGATATTGGCTGAATGATATATTTTTTACGGCTTATCAACCTGCTTCAGGTTATTTAAAGACACATTGTAAGAATTTTGGGGGAGATAATAATGACTTACTGATACAAGGTGAATTCAGGTGGATTCATACCTTCTCGA
>CAHIKZ030000968.1:1465000-1530000 GCA_903632075.3 Acanthosepion pharaonis
ATACCTTTCATTCAATTTATGACCATGTAGCTCTCTTCATATCCGTCCTACTATTTATCTTTATGCATATCTATCAATATATATATATATATATATATATATATATATATATATATATATATATATATATATATATATATATATATATATATATATATATATATATATATATATATATATATATATATATAAAATATATATATCAATATATACATATATAAATACATTAATACATATATCAATATGTATATCAATATATGTATTAATATACATATATCAGTATATCTCTCTCAAATATATACATCAATAGATCTATGTCAATACATCTATATACCTTTATATCAATCTATATATATGTCAATATATTCGTCTATATATCAATAAAATTATATATCTATATCAATATAAATATATCTATCTATATATATCAATGTATCTTGCTATATATTTATATATACATATCAATCTATCTATATATATCAATCTATTTATCTATATAAATATATTGATAGATAGATAGATAGATAGACAGATAGAAATCTATCTCTATATCAAAATCTGTTCATATGCACATCTATCTATCTATCTATCTATCTATGTTTATATCTATTTATGTCTGTGTTTATCTGTGTTTCTATGTTAATCTATGTTTATCTATCTATCTATGTCTGTGCATATATCTATCTATCTATCTATATATATATATATATATATATATATATATATATGTATATATATCTGCCTACATATATATATATATATATATATATATATGAATATAGGTCTCCAGCTATCTCTTAATATAGCTATCTATATATATCAACGTACCTATATAGCTATATTGATATATATAGATAGCTATATTGATATGTTCACACACACAAACACACACATATATATGTATAGATAGATAGATAGCTATATATATATGTATATATAGAGATGCTATATTGATATATATATATATATATATATATATATATATATATATAGAGAGAGAGAGAGAGCAATCTCTTTATGTATCCATAACTATCTATCCATATATATCAATATAGCTATATATATATATATATATATATATATATATATATATATCAATATATCTATTTCTCTCTCCCTCTATCTCCTCTCTCTCTCTCTATATATATATATATATATATATATGGCAATATAGCTATTTATCTAACTATATATCAACACAGCTTTCTATATATTTATCTGTCTGTGCATATCTACCTACCTATCTAGATTCGCATTCAGCTATCTCGCTCTTTTCTCATCTATATGTAATTACAGAATTTAACACGTTTTCTTCAACAGGAAATGAATATTTAAGCGTGTAAAACATCGATACGTGACTATTTGAATCACGCTTCGGTTGTTATTTAAATTTAAATTATAATCACAACTCCAGACAGCTGTTAAGAATAATATTACGCGAGGCGAGATGGAATAGTCATTGGAACAAACAAGTAAAGATTCACATGATACTACCTTTCAAATCATTCAATACGTCCGTATGTTTTTCTATAAATGAATATAGGCACAGTGTATCTATGATAAAAAACATATAAACAATGACCGATTTACACCTGTCACGTCCGCACTTACATACACAAGAAATTTGTCTGAATGTAACACTGCGCCAAGTATAACAACAGGTCGGTGCCTTGAGGAGACCTTTTTTTACACAAAAATAGACACAAAAAAACGTCTATCTGAAGAAAAAGGAACACATATTTCATTAAATACTTATATGTTGAACAAAGTTCCTATTATCATTATTTGTTAAACCTGAAATGGTTTGTATGGCTACAACAACAATGACGGTGAAAAACATGTGAGAGGGAAAGATACGAAAGAAAATATCTACGTCAACACTGTCAAATGTTTTAATAAGGTTTACTTTTTCCTGATTCGATGAGGGAAAACATCTGTGCGTAAGACAAAAGTAGCTTTTAAACTGTGGAAAAGACAGAATATTGTTGTTTGTTTTTCTTTCGCACATAACAGATGTGAATAGTATTTTTTAAAAACTTTAAAATAAATCGTAGGCATGCTTATTGTTTAAGAAATGCCATTGTTTTTATAATATCACAAACACTAAACCTCAGTAACGTAAAATTACTACGGGCAGACAATAATAATAATAATAATAATAATAATAATATCTAGACTGCAGTATTATTGATAAAGGGCTTGGCGTGAAAATGCAGGGAAGACAAGAAATCTGAGGAGGTTGGCAGTCACTGGGTCCTCAGTGTCAACAACCACCAAACACGTTGTGCATAACATAAGAGTTAATAAAAAATAACAACAAAAGCAACAATTATTTTGACAACAGCATCAGATGGCAAACCTCAGAAAACTGTGACGAGACTAGCTGTCACTTGTTCTCCTGTGAAACCTATCACGTACTACGGAAGGAAAATAATAATAATAATAATAATAATAATAATAATAATAATAATAATAATAATAATTACTGACAAACACATAAATGTTCATAGACCAGACATAGTGATTAAAAAGCCTACAAACAAAATAAAAGAAATGACTTCTAGATATGGTAGTGCCAGGAGATAAAACTATATCTGTTAAAAATAAAATAAAGGAACATGACAAAATATGGCAACATAAGGATCTTGAAATTGAAGAAATATGTCACCTCAAAACTAACGTTCATTAATAATTGGGGCCCTGGGTACAATTAAAAAAACGGCACAGACAAGAAGACCATTAACAAATCTCATGCTCACAAGAGAAAACAAATACACTTTGTGGAATTGCTCATCTATTAAAGAGTGTATTATTATCACTGTAAAGAAAATAAACATTGTGTACAAGTTGAGTATCATTTAAAATATCAGAAGGAACATATTTACTAATTTGTCTTCCTCCAAGTTTCGGATAATGACTCGGAAAAGGATTACTAAAAACAGAATGCAAATAATAATAATAATAATAATAATAATAATCGAAAATTGGGAGGGAAAGAAAGAAGTTAAAAAGAGAGAAAGAGAGAGACAGAGAGACAGAGAGATTGGTATGTGGAGGTTTGTAATGTGTATTTCCAAAAAGTGCATTATACTCTCTTTGTTGCACAGTATTAAAAGTCCAGCATCGTGTTTTTGAACATCTAATCAATACGTTTTTTATTTGGACAAAAATATTTAACTGACACAACTGCACGCCTCCACGGTCATTTAGATACACAATAAGAGGTCTGAGAGTCCTTATCAACAGGTTTCAAATGAAGAAACACACACCCATATATGTGAAAAATAAACTTTAAAAATAATAGCGACTTACCTAAGAATTGTAGATATATTAAATACCTCCTATGTGTGCTCAAGGTATCCTGTGGAGACCTAATCTTCGTTTAAATCTGATGTACACACATTCATATGCACAAATAAATACATATATTCATGTATTTCGCCAGATATATGTGTATTTCTTGTTTTAATCCTTTCTTCTTTTCCCTGATAGGTAAAAACCTTCAACTTGTGAAAATATTAAAACTGCTTGATTTCATAAAATAAACAGATATACCTGTGTGTTTAAATGTTCACCTCAAAAGGTTGTTTAAATACATATACGGACAATGTCAGTTTTTGCGGCTGTTATTGGTGTAACAGTTGTATATGATTGATATATTCACATGCAATTAAGGGGAATATTTTAGATGTTATTTAGTTCAAGTTCTGTGAAACCGGAAGGTGGGGTTTCTGAAGTTCAAAATAATAAAAAAAAAAAGGATGAACAACGCTTATACAATCGGTTACGTTTGCGACGTTAAATTAAATCAAAAGCTGTTGAATCTTGGTTTTTTTTTCATGTATATAAGGATATTTAAACCTTGCAATTAGTTGTTAACACGAAATGTTCGCTAGTAATTGCATTTATAGTCGGAGCAAGGTTTTGCAATAAACACCATGCTTTGCTCACAGCGAAATGATTTATTCTTTTTTGTATGCATATGTGTGTGTAGGTCTTAAATCATTAGTATTAAAACACGTGGTTGTAAAATTCAGAGTGAACATGTTTGAAGCCGATCGGGTGGTTTAGACAAGCTATACCTTAAACCCATTGGCAGGATAATATGTCACGTTATGATGTTATATAACAGAATTAATGTTTGTATGGATGTGTGTGTGAGTATACTGTCCAGCCTGTACGGGTCTTTTAAGAACGTTGATAAACTATGTGATGTTTTCAGGTGCTTGCCGTTTCTTCTTTCCAAACTTGTCTCAGTAGTGTTGGCAAACGCATTGACTAGTAACAAGTAGTTGTCCAGTACTGGTAGCAGTCGCTTTAGTAGTTGTAATAACTAAAAGTAAATGCTTTGTGTTGGGAGTAGATAAAATAGACAGAACTTGTGCCTACTGCTACTCGATGTTCTACTACTACGACTGCAACTAGACAGTTATTGAAAACTGTCTCCTATTACTACCACTATTTCTTAAAAACAGTCGTGCATCTATCTTCTGAAAATTACAGAGGAAAGAATCAACACTATTAATACTACTCTTGCGTCAGGAGTAGTACAATTATTACTTATCGTATTAGTAGCTATTCTATTGTAAATAAATATCAACTCCGAAAGAATTTAGTTATACTGAACTGAATCTTTGTAGACAGGTTTACCGCACGTGACAGCTTTTATAATTACTGACCTCCAAGGAAAAAAAAAGTTAGATGTTTTTTTTTTTTTGTTATTACTCTTTTTAAAGATTAATAGCTTTTCTTTCTTGGTTGACCAAACTAGTGAAACGGCGAAGATAAGTCGTGAATATGAGTTTTTATGCCATTGGCATGGAATCATTGGGATTTAATGTAAAACTTGTGTTGGACGATGCGATTGTCTTACTGGTTTACCCACACGACAAATCTAACCTATTTTATACAATTGCAAAAACTTTTTTTTATCCAGTTTCATATCCCGTTAGACATTTGATACGAAAGATACTTGTAATTTATTAAACAGTGAACATAATTCGAAAGCAATCAAAAACATTTCTAACCATTTCTTGTAGAAATCCACAGCTTAAAAAATATGGTGATTTAAGTTTCTTTCTTTCTTTCTTTCTTTCTTTCTTTCTTTCTTTCTTTCTTTCTTTCTTTCTTTCTTTCTTTCTTTCTTTCTTTCTTTTAACATTGCCTGTTCTTTTCATACAACTTTTTTCTTCTTCTTCTTCCTCCTCCTCCTCCTCCTTCTTTCTTTCTTTCTTTCTTTCTTTTATTTCTAAGAACCTTCTGTCATTGTTCTAGATAGAGTTTACAAAAAGTATATACAAAAAAAAATTAACAATTAGTCGCATAAATAAAGTAGGTTTTTAATCGTGAATTTTATAAGCATATGAAAGACCGTTTTATTGAGTGTACATGGACCATATCACATTTTCGGGGTTGGAGGTGAGAATTGGCTTTTGCTAATTTTATTTGTTAAAACCACTTCTAGCAACACTTAGCAATTATTGATTTTACAAGTACTCAAAACGACTGACTTCACAACTATTGAATGTTACATAAAAGTCTTGTTTAAAGTTCATTTTTTCTTTCTTTTCGAGCTTTGAACCTAAGCTATTCATTTTTAAAACTTCGAGTTGTTATCGGATGAGTCAGGATGAATTATTTACTGGTCGTATCGTAGTTTTGGCACTCCGCCCAAAGTATGTGGTACCCAATGAGGATCGAATTCACTACTCAGTAGAAATGGCCTGCCAGACACCAACCATTATTATCCCAAACAAGATTATTTATAAACATTTATATCAGAGATAAAAACAAACAAACAAACAAACTACTGTTCTTTATTCTGTAAGCCCAAAATTAGCAATAAAGTTCTGAAAAACTTGACTAAGAGTTTTATTTGATGCCTTAACGACAATGTCTTTGTTTATAAGAAAAAAAAATCATACCAACTCTGCCTTTGCTGGTGGGTTATACGTTATGTCGATTCTAATAATAATAATAATAATAATAATAATAATAATAATAATAATAATAATATACAAATGTACGCTGAAAAGTGCGTGACCTGAAATATGTTATCTTAAAACATGACAAAAATATCAGAATATACTTTCAAATAGCTTATCAACCAGGCTTTCTCACTTTCTTCTAAGATTCCTGGTTTGCGGTTGTATTCTACTAGATAAAATTTACCCAATAAGGCATTTGAATAGTCACCCAATGTTGGGTAATTGTATGACAAAATGAAAAAAAAAATTCTAGTAATGTTATTCATTTGTTTTTTGTATTTATATAATATCTGATCATAATTCCGACATATAGGAATTTATGTTAGGGCACCTCGAGGCGGTGTTGTGGTTAGCAAGCATTGTCTCGCTAAAACAATTACAACTGAGTCGTGAGTTCGATCCTCACTGGGTGCCCCATACTTTCGGCCTTGTGCCACATCTGAGCTACGCTTAGAAAATCACTATAGGAATTTATGTATATATTCTCTCGTGTTGTCGACATGAAAAACATCAAATATAATAAATTTTATTAAATATTACAAAAAATTTAGCCTCAACCCTTGGAAAGCACATTTCCTGCAAACATATGTTTGAACATTTGATATGAACATTTGATTCTACTGATAGCATATTCTTGTACTGCATTTTCTTCTTCGGGAAATTTTGCTAGATTCTTTTTTTTTTTCTTTTAACTTATTCAAAATTATATCCTCAATTCCCAAATTTTTTAAACTCTATCCTCATGTTAGTTTTTATTTTTGTTTTTTCTTTTATCCTCTAAGAGCTAAAATAAAACGTCTCAAGATGTTATTGCACCACAGCAGGGACCTGCATTTATGAAAGTTTTATTTTTTCAAAATTTTCTTCTTATTATTAATCTTATTTTAGCACAAGGTAACAGGTAGGAATTACCCTGTGAGGACTGAACTCACAGTGATTTATTTCCAATACTAGCTTGCTGAATTGTAGGTCATTCCATAAGAAGTTACTGGTATTAAAAAAGAAGAATAAAAAAGCAGCTACAACAGTAAAAAACGGCATGCAATTCTTTGCAATTTTAGCAACTCTTAAGTTTAAAACCTGGCTTCGCTTTTATGTTATTATAAAAATTAGAAAGTCTTCTATGGGCTGTTTTAATAGCTATTATACAGTCGTTATAAATATGTAAATTTCATAAGACATTTTGTTCTCTTTGAGAGATGCTAATCGGTGTGTGCGCGTGTCATATTGGAAGAGTGTATTTAAAAACAATGAGTTTATATGATCGAATGATATAACGCTGTAAGAGGGTATTAAACAGCGTCGAAACATTTTAATGAAAAGACAAAAATATAATAATAATAATAATAATAATAATAATAATAATAATAATGTACTCACATGTACAACTCACTCACATATTGCGAAGAGGTTTACCTATGTATGACTTAGGGTTTTTTATTTAAAAAATACACAACTGAAAATGTCATGATGCCATTTCTGAGCTTAGGTCTCTAGTTGGGACCCGGAAGTAAATGAGTATACAGCATAAATCAAAGGAAATAAAATAATAATAATAATAAGTCCCATGAGCGGTGTGGTCATTGTGTCACTTGGCAGTAAAAAGATTGTTGGCTCTTATGATGTATGAATATCATTGCAAATTTCTCTTCTTGGCGGTTGTTATGATGTTTTCCAATGAGCCTGTTTCTTGTTTGGTGATGTTTCCCATTGCACGACACAATCAAAGAAAGGAAAAAAAAAGTCCACTCGAAGGAAAATAAGATAATATTGTTAAAAACGGATGTCTCAGGAAAAGAAACATTATAATGTGCAATTAAACATATCCTGTTGAGTGTCAGTGATTAAAATCACAAAGGCATATAAATAATTATTAAAGAAAAGTTGTTTCGAAGAAAATGTTATTGCCAAGGTTTAAAGTTAGTGCTATGGAGATTAATTTCGACTATTTGTTGAACTGTTATGTTATATCTAATCTCTTATATGGTAGTAGGTAATTGTTGGGCAATCTCCGCTTAGATTAAGAAGAGACATGGAGTCAACACAGATGTGGTTCTACTGATGAATACTGAGAATGCTATGGGCAGAGTATATGAGCAACAAGGAAGTTTAAAGGGAACAGAAATGATCTCGTACATCGTGAGGTATTTTTAAAGACTTAATGGATTTTTTTTTAATTTGACGTCTTTTATTATTTCAAACGTTATTTTTGGTGGATATTCGTATTTGAGTAGACGTAGAGGTTTTTCTTTTTAATTTTATTCAATTCATTCTTTTTTTTATCAAACCGTATTTATTTTCCTACCGGTAGGATTCGAACCGTCTGATCCGTGCTTGTTGTTTTTCGTGAGTGTGCAGGCCAGTAAACTAAATAAATACTGTTTAAAATGATAATAATAATAATAATAATAATAATAATAATAATAATAATAATAACTCAAAAATGTGGCACGTGGGAACATCAACAATTCCCGTTGTATTTGAAGCCCTCGGATTGCTTGGAAAAGATTTCCAGTAGACTAATTGAAGGGATCCCTGGAAACCTATGTCTTAAAGAAATACAAAAAAAATTTTCTCACAAGTACAGCCCACACCTTACGCAAGGGCTTTGTCTATGTGATTTTTTTTTTACAGTAGAAAATGTCATGATGCCATTTCTAACCTTAGGTCCCTGGGCGGTAAATGAAAGAAATGAGTACACAGAAATCAAAGGAAATAAAATAATAATAATAATAATAATAATCATGATCACTACTGTCAAAATTATTCAGCGAAGACATTAGGATGGAATGTGCCAAAGCCACCTTCATTGTTAGTAAACTAACGAAAACTTTAGATTTAGACCTTGATATCATCAATAGGATTAAGCAACTAGACCAAGATGGTACATACAAATACTTAGTAATTAATGAAGGCAACGGAATACAACCTTCAATTATGAAGAAAAATACCCGAAAAGAATATTATAGGAGAGTGTGTTCGATTCTAGAAAGCGAACTTATTGGGGCCAGTAATATGAAAGCAATCAACACCTTACCTATACCCGTAGTAATATACAGCTTCAACATTACTAAATGGAAATTGAATGAAATTAAAAGATTGGGTGCTAAGACCATAAAAATGCTTACCCAAATAAGGACGCATCACCTGAAATCAGATGTTGATTGGCTGTATGTACGAAGAGATTTAAGAGGCCGAGGTCTAATCTAACTTGAATTAACGCTAAAAACTAAAACAATCGGATAGAAAACATACCTCACAAAAATCAATGATCCTCTTCTACAAATTGTAAGACACCAAGTCCACACCTTTAACAAAGAAGCTGCATTCTTCAAGAAACAGCTCAATGTACCTGAAACCCTAACAACAACAAAAAAAAACTATGTCAAACGAGTAAAACAGAATGCAAAACACCTTGGGCAAGGAAATGCCTAAAAAGAACGATAGAAGCAGATGTGGACCAACAGAAAACACATCAGTGGCTGAGGAGCACCGGGATGAAAGCTGAGACAGAAGGCCTAATTACTTATTATTGCAGCTCATGACCAAAGGCTCGCAACCAGATCTTATCACTGTCACATAATAAAAAAAAATATGCTTAAACTGTCAACCATATTATGTCAGTAGGCCCGGAACTAGAAAAAAATGAATATACTCCCAGATGTAGCAAGGTAGCGACATATGTACACTGGAAGATATGCAAGAAGCACAAAATCAAAACCACTGAGAGATGGTATGGACCCCAACCAGACACAGTTATCTCAAATAACGATGTAACTATCTTCTGGAACATGCCAGTTCAAACTGACAGGGAAATAAAAACCAACAGACCTGATATTATCATAAAAGACAAGAAATTCAGGAAGTGTATGCTTATTGGTATAGTAGTACCATCTGAGAGAAACATCTCAATAAAAATTATCGAGAAATTGTTCAAATACAAGGACTTGAAGATCGAGATTAACAGGATGTGGGGAATGGAGACTGAGACTGTACCAATAGTAATCGGAGCTCTGGGCCTCGTGAGAAAAGGAATGGGTAATTTTATTATATTGTCCCAGATAACATCAGCATACAAGTTACTCAGAAGATCGCCCTACTGGGAACATCACATATACTAAGAAAAGTGCTCTTTATTAAATGACAATTCTCCCATAGGGCCCAAGGACCATAGTTTGGACTCGGATCTAGAGGAAACAATTCAGGAAACATAACATGCACAAATAATAATAGGCCAATATCTACACTGGAAAATCTGCAATACTTACAGAAAGGAAACTGCAAGAAATTGGTATGAACACCACCCAGACCCGGTTACGGAGATAGGACCTGTAAAAATTTTATGGGACTTTACAATACACAGCGACAGACCAATATAAGCTAACCATCCTAACATCATGATTAGAGACTGCAAAGGGAAAATGTGCTTTCTTATTGACCCCTGCAACCCCTGCAGTCCCTGCAGACTGGAAAATATCTTTGAAGATCTTATTAAAATACAAGGACCTTCAAACCAAAATCTCAAAAATGTGGCTCATGAGGACACTATCAATTTTAGTTGTAGTTAGAGCCCCCGGATTGATTGCAAAATATTCTAATAGACTCATTGAAGGAATCCCTGGTAGCCTATGCCTTGGGGAGAATATTTATTTTGTAAAAAATACAAAATTGTGTCTGTTTATGCCTTGGGGAGATATAAAAAAATGTACTCACAAGTACAGCCCACATTTTACGAAGGGCTATATCTATGTAAAATATGTTCGATTTTTTTTCAAGACTACTCTGTGGAAAATGTCATGATGCCATTTCTGATCTTAGGTCTCGGGTCGGGACCCGGAAAGAAATGAGTATAGACTAGAAACCAAAGGAAATAAAACAGCAACAACAACAACAACAATAATAATAATAATAATAATAATATCTGAGCGTCTAAAATAACGTTCGAAATAATAAAAAATAGTGAGGAATATTTATAAAAATGACGTTTGAAGTAATAAAAATAGTGAGGTATGTTTATCAAAATAACACTTGAAGCAATAAAAATAGTGAGGTATGTATAATTAGTTACTTGACATTTTAGGGGTCGCAGTATTTTTTCCAACGCCAGGGAATTTTAATTTCGGAAATTTATTCGTATATAAAAGCTCTTTTGTCTCTTCAAACTTTTAAGTTGAGGCCGTAATGCTTCAGCGGTTTAGGGATGAACCATCGTAATGAATAATATAGATACAGTGCGAATGTCTATTTTAAAAAAAAATATACTAATGTTCACTCAATACAAGGCTCAAGAGCCAAACAAGGAAGAGGGTTATTGTGTGGTGCTGTATGCGTGTTAAAAAAGTGATTGTGTAGACATTACACGGGGAGAGCGTTTATCCATATGACTTTTGGCGATTGTAAGCGTATTCTGATGCTATCATCGAAATATTGGTTTTGGATATTGGATCGGGCCAAGAACTTATCAGAACCTCTTTGTACACATTAAGGCAGTGGGAAGTAGATTAACCGTTACCTGCAGAGAACACAGAATCGGAAAACGGGGATCGAATCTGATCTTAGCTACTTGTGTTCACTCAGTACTAATGACTTTGAAAGGCATTAAACCACTTTTCGCTACGCTTTGTCCCATCTAGATAAAAAAGGAGTTTTTGCTGAAATGACAAGTTGTTTGTCAGAAAAGAGAGTGCGTAAAATATAATTTGGGAAATCACTCCACCATAAAGCAGTAATAATTTTGTATGGATGTGATATTTTAATAATTCGATGTAGTTTTCTTCGGACTACACATTTTTAAATAGCATCAGGTAATATCGGTCTTTCTATATGGCAGTGAATGCTGTATAATCTCATCTCAGATTAAGAAAAGACTTTAGGCAACAGAAATGTAATTCTACGGAAGGATGTTGAGAATGCCATCTGTTGAATATAGGAACAATAACGAAGTTTTAGGGAAAAATGAAAGCAGAACACTTATACTTAACATTAGAAAGAGTCATTTGAAAGTGCTAGGGATCATAATGAGGAAAGTGGGCTTAGAAAATTTGATACTCACGGGACATATTAAATAAAATTAAATGAGCAAGAGTTATAAAAATGTGTATAAAAAGTGACAGGAAGTTGTGGAGATCCATGACTATCAAATTCCTGAAAGAACATGAAGTATGAAGATATTTTCTACAATAATGAAATGTAAGGATATTTTTTAAATAATAGCTAAAAAGCCGCCCTATTGGGAGGCATTTAAGCTGGCTCCTGTGGAGAGCTCTTGATTGAACCATCGACATGTTCAGGAGTTTGAGAGTCCCTAAGTCTTTGCATATTCTCAGCATTGGAAGCTCTCCTGGCTGTTGTTTGATCTGGGTTTTCATTTGCACGAGACTTTTTTCTTTTTTTTTCTATTATTTCCAAATTTATTTTCAAGTTATAAAAATTGTTATCGTACAAAAAAATTCGTCGCAAAAATCACGTAAAAATATCGCCGAAAACAATAGGAGTAATGAAAACATGAGAATTTAAAATTTCAGGATTGCGGTTCCGTATCCGGCCCGAAATGTTTTTAATTCGCCAGGGAGGTCGGCCTGATTCCACAATGATATGATATATTGGGCAACGGCCTCGAGGATTAAAGGTAAAAAAGTGTGACACACTGACATTCGCATTTATGTATATAGATTAGAAAAATTCTAGTCCCAACTCTTGAAAAGCATTTTCCCCTCAAACTAATGTTCACATGAAAAGGAAAACAGCGCGTATTGTACCTAACGAGCTTGTGGAAATGGTTGAAAGAATAGGGATTAGGATAGATAGCGAAAAGACAAAATGCTACAAAAGACAGGAAATTGTAGAGAGCCATGATCATCCATGTCGTGAAGAAGAAGAAGAAGAAGAAGAAGAAGAAGAAGAAGAAGAAGAAGAAGAAGAAAAAGATGATGGTCATGCTTAGCAAATTTTCAAGTTTTAATCTTATTTCATCCTTAAGATATAACCCTAATGAAAATTAGAAAATTTAGTTATTTTAACGTAGTTGTGTAGAATTAAGTTAGGATAGTTTTTTTTTCTGTGGTGGTATCTTAAGGTGATTTAACATGCCTAATAGTATTGCGTTGTTGCACAATATATTCACGTTCAGTAGATTGGACTATATGATACCATTTTTAAAAGATCTTTGAACTCTGAAAATACTCGTATAACTATGTTCCTTCGCAAAAAACAAAACAAAAATAAAAAAAACACTTCATGCTTAAAATATGCTTAATTTTGAGATCAAAAAACACGACTCCATTCCGCTCTAAGCTTTGTTCCATCTCCCAATTATTTTGATTACGATGCATTTTCTCCTGTATACTGCGATGTTTATCAGAAAAGTTAGCATTTTGTTACCCCCCCCCATAAACAATAATTAGCCACTAATAAAAGTTTTTGTCTGAATTTTCAGATATTTTAATCATTGTATTTGTATTTTTTAAAACTAAACTTTTTTTTATAGTATCAGGTAAATTTTAGCCATGTCTAACAACTTCTCAAGTTTGAGCCTTACTTTCCGCATTATTTCATAAATTGGAGCCTTATTTGATTTGAGCCCTGTTTCCGGCTTAAGGCTCAAAATTAAAATTTGTATTTCATTAATCTCCAACTATTCAAATGTAATGTCAATCGACGTCTCCAGTTGCCTTGATCTATCCACTATCCTTCTCCTCATCCTCTCCTCTATCATTACTATCTGCTTTCGCTCCAAATCCTCTGTAATCCCATGCGTGCTAGTGGCTTCCCGCCTTGTTAGGGGCGAAATGCTTAAAAAAAAATATCCCTAATGCGAGAGATTTAAATTATTTCCCGTAAGTTGAGCGTGGTATCATTAAGTTGAGAAGAGCTGAGCATAGATGCAAGCTCATTCCTCGAGTGGGTATCTTAAGATGATGTTATATGCACATTTTTATTTAGTTCTTTTTAGTTTGAATGCCATAGTAATGATATATATATATGTGGCATGGAACACGCATATGCTCACACATCCAGTGGATTGTATCATATCACATTTTTAAATAAAGATCTTTGGACTTGAACTTTGATAAATCATATGCGTGAATTCTACTTACGTTCATTCGAATGCTACATTATAACGGTGACTGATTTAGGCATATTTTGCATTCTGTTTACACTGTGATAATCAGTCCTCTGTTAAAGCCATTTCTCATTCTTAGTTTTTATTTGAACTAAGAATAAATTCAAATTTCAAAGTTCAAATAGTAGGGATTTATTACAAAACAAAATTTATTTAAACATTTCAGTAAGGTGGACTTTAAAATAAATATGCCTAAAAAAAGTCTGGGCTTCGTTTCTGGTTTAAAATATGCTCATTTTTAAAAACTAAACTGAGTCTTGCCATGCTTATAAACTTTGCGCGGAAAGAAAGAAAACAGAAAACAAAAACAAGAATAAAATACAAACAATACAATATCCTTATCTTCGTTCCCTCTCCAACAACGATTACGTCGTGTACACATTGGTCTTACTCGCATTATGAAAAAAAAAAACCAAACAAAAGAAAGAAAATGAAAAAAAGAAGACAAAATTAATCCGAGGAAAATCACAATGTAAAAGCCTTTTTACCCCATTAGCAATTTTGGCATTACCCAGGATAGTACCGCCGTTTCTTAACCCTTAGCGTCCTCCCTATGGAAAATAGGGCCACAGCGACTCCATGCTAGGTGTTGCAGCTATGGTTTCTGTACTGATAAATCATCAATTACCTCACCGTAAGATCTAGGAGGTATAAAAAGCACCCTGTGAATCTGTCAGTAAACGAGTAGTCAGAGTAAAGTGCAGTAAAGCTTTCGTATCAGTTTATTCATTGGTTCTGTTTTTACTACAGTTTCTACATTAACTTGCTTTTATGAGACTGAAATGTCTAATCAGTCTTGAAATCAGAGTTTTCTTCTCCTAAACTAGTTTATAACCAAGGCTAGAGAAGCTCTGTCTACCTACAGATGGTGGCAGACGATATGGATTCAGGCCCATTCCAAGACATTTGTGTGAATGTGAATGCAAATGGGTCGGA
Organism: Acanthosepion pharaonis; assembly: GCA_903632075.3. Taxonomy (NCBI): domain Eukaryota; kingdom Metazoa; phylum Mollusca; class Cephalopoda; order Sepiida; family Sepiidae; genus Acanthosepion; species Acanthosepion pharaonis. The sequence continues at coordinate 1,480,046 of CAHIKZ030000968.1, forward strand.
GTTTGAACTCAGCATGGCGATTCCATTTTTCGCCCTGATAACCGGTACGGACCTTTCCACAACAGAAACTATGATCTGGGACTAAAATAAAAGAAGTCATGGCACATACCCTGAATCTGTCATAAAAAATTCAACATGTGAAATTAGTAAATTCTGAACACTTCAAATACCTGGTGTATGGATAGGTTATAATAAATTTAGTATGAAAAAAAGAAAAGGGGAATTGAACATCGAATACGCTGTGCTAGAAGTAGTTTCGCCAAACGCTACACATTGTTATAAAACCATTAACTTGAAAACTTTAATCATGTTTTAAATAAGCCTCATCAAATCGAGACATTCACATGGATGGCGGCAAATCCGGTCACAAATAGTTAAAGTGTCAGCTGTGAACAACCGCTTTATAAGATCAGTGATTAAAAATGGCTTAAAGCGAATGAATCGTATGATTTTGGTGAAGGCCATCCTTCTTTGAAAATTGTGCAATGGCGCTACAGAATCATAAACAAAGAACTGTACCAAATAACAGAAACCACATCACTTCAAAACCAACAGCAGCAACAACTAAAATAGATAGCCCATGTAACTCAAAGAGAAAATAATAACATAATCAAGATGTTAACATTCCATAGTATTTCATATAAAAACTTAGAAAGAAAACTGCCATCAATACTGGAAAGAGCGATAACAGCTACTGGACTTTAAAAAAAAAACTATTTTACAGAAAATTATTTTAAGAAAAATATTTTAGAAATTTCTACCGATTGGAGTGGTGGCTGCTTGGTCAATGAATGCCAAATGTTTCCTTGTAGGCTAATATTACTACTACCATTTCCATTATATCTTATAAACGACTTATAGAATACATATAATTCAGAAACGTCTGTTTAGATTCTTAATGATGATCTTCGGTAAACTGTTTATTTTTTTTTTAAAGTTTTTTCAAAAGTAAGTTTTCAAAAGTTGCAAAGTTTTCAGTTTTTATTTTAAAAATGTATCCCCTGCCATGCAAAAATTTAATTGCATCTCTGTCGTTGTTGCTTATTTCAAGGATTTCTCAACATGGGTCACATGTCCCCCTTGGGGGTGGGTGGCATGTGATATTTTCAGAGGCCACAAGGCTAAGTTTAAAAAATGGTGGGGGAGCCATACAAAATTTAAGACCTACAATATATATATATATTTTTTTTTCATTAAATATATATATAATATATATGTATAGTATTTTGTAATTAATAATTATTATTTAAAATTAAATATTAAATTTATTATTAAGTTAAATATTAAATTAATGTAAACCATTTTGTTAACTTAAACATTTATTAATTGTAATTTTTTAATCTGATCTATGCAAAATGGTCGTTTTTAGTTTTCAGTTTCTTAAAATTTAATTCTCATAATTAAAAGTTTAAATTAAATTATGTTTTCACCAACTTGTCTTTCAATTATGAAAAGTTCAATGTCCTGAATAAAGAGCTTCAAGGAAATCATCCCATCTTGTTTTCCTTCAAGGAGGCAATTAACGCATTTAACGGGGAAACTAAAGCAGTTTTGGTTGAACCTTAGGAGACGAGAGTTTGCGTAGTTTCCTTTCTTAGTAAATATATTCACCGAGTTGCTTGATGATGACCTAGCAATGTATGTTGATCATTTGAAGCAGTTCACTTCTCTGATCTACTCCAACTGAAAAGTGCCGCATTGGTTTGTGGATCTCTTCATTGTTAATACAAGAACTCAAGTTGGCATGAGGATCCATAAAGAACTCGTACTGGATTGAAGAGGGCTACGACCAGAATAAGGCTGAGAAACATTGGTTTAGAATAAATAAGTCAAATAAAGATCGAAGTCTTATCAAACTGTTCTTCACTATTTATTTTTGATCTGAAACTACGTTCTTAATTGATATTTATTAAGCTTAGCCTGGTACAAGGTCACATATACAGGCACTCAACCGAATTGTCTTTCTATATAGAATGTATGAAACAATGACTTTCTTTGTTATTACTGCTCACATGACATGGATAAAACTTTTTAAAGTCGTATTGGTTTTCGTCCACTTGTCTTAACCTTCATTGCTAAGACCCACAATGCCACGCACAGTATGGCAAACCACCCTCATTCTCTTCATATTCCCCTGGTGAAATGTCAGCGCCAATCGAGCAGCTTCTTCCTACGAACCACTGCTTCGTGGAGCCGACTCCCAATAGGCTGTTGCTCTGATCACTACAATCTTAACCTGTTCATGACTAGGGTTAACCATTATATTCCGCACTTATCCTAACTGATCTTTATCTCTTACTCTGTAATCCTCTACCCCGAGTGGCACCAGGGCCTTATGCAGGGTAAACAGCACTGTTTAAAAAAAAAGAATGCGGCGCCATTCACTAAGAAAATATAATTTCTTTATATACAGTTTTGTATAAAAAATTCTATATCTTGTATTTACTAAAGGGGGGGGGTACCTGTAGAGCAACAGTTATTGACACAGTAAGAGAAAATCGCTGCAGGTAGATCGGCTTCCGATCGATTATGTCTCATTAACTTAACATTAATGCTGTGAAAAAGATATGAATACATCTTTCTCAATTTAAGGGATAAATAGGTGGACAGATTGGACTCTTGCCTCATTGGATGACATCAAGTGTACGGGAAGGAAACACCTGAATTCAAAATGAGTCTGAAAATCTCTACCTAGACTCACCCACTGGTACAGCTGCAATGCATATGGAGCCCTTATGACGATAATCAATTTACAGGAAACGTAATCGATCTGTTTCGTAATTTACTCATGCCGTAAAAAATGATGGATTATATGATTTAGAAAAATTATTATTATTGTAATCTGCTCCCTCACAAAGTCTGTTCGACATTGCGTTGTTTCCCCTGCCTATGATAGTTAAAGGGGGGATAACTCAAGTACAACAAAAAAATACTTGGCGCATGAAATAGCAATATCTTTGCCATCTAATTAAGAAATGGAAGACAAAAAAAGAATACAAAGGTAGTTTAGATGGATTAAAAATGAATGAAAAATGACTGTGTTTATGTTTCGGGTATGAAAATGAAACTGGCAGATATAGATTCGAAAAAGACCAAAAGGGAGATGTGAATTCCTTAAGCAAGTAAATGTACCATGTCTTATCATGACGGTCTTCCGTCGGCTAATTGGTAACGACTTGTTTCAGCTATAGGAGTGATAGAAAATAGGTTCGAAGCATAATTTTCTTGAGTAGGATTTCTCGATCTAGGCCATTTGATATTAAATTCGATATTTAAGAAAATAATGAAAAAAAACCCAAACAAACCCCAAAACAGGGATATTAATTTAAATATGTATAGCCACTAAAAACAACGTTTATATCAGTAATACGTCTCACTATATATATATATATATATATATATATATATATATATATATATATTTGGGCCCCCTACAATTCTGACCTGTGCCGGACTAAGCTAAAGTTAGCAAAATATCGATAATGTATCTTTGTTTTGATCGACTAATTAATATTTGAATAAAATAATTTAGCATGTTTTATGCGGATTCCTGAAAATGTCTCGTTCCGACCCATATCCCAACCTGGGAAGTTGTACAATGAAGCCGATGGTAAGCCTCAACTACACTGAGCTCAAATATCAAACTATCCTATTGGTCAATATTCATTCTTGATTGATTGATTATTTTTCTACGGATTATCAACCCTTTGCAGGTTATTTAAAGCCAGAATATATTTTTAGATTGTATGAATTTTTTTGAGATAATACTGGTTTAAGAATACAACTCCTAGTAATTAGCCCATTAGTTGGGCGGAATCGTAAATTCATACGTTTCCCAGTAATTGAATATAACGAACCCAGGCGGAATTGGAACTCAGCTTTCCGATTAACAATTCCGAGCTATTATCCGTTACACCACCCACACATCCAAGCTTACAGAACCTGGTATTCCAAAGCAATCACCCATCTAGATACTGACTGGGCTTGAGGTTACATGACTTCGGAGATCGTACGGGAACCGTGTTTCAACGTGCTGTGACTGAACTTCCGAGTTAGTCAATAGAAATAAAATGAAAAAAGGAAAATTAATGTAAGAAGAAAAAAAGATTCAACGTGACAGACAAGTGGTTCGCAAAGTTTTTCTCACTGTCAACTCTTGGGCCCTAAACTATATTCCTAGTGCTGCTTCCCACAGCTGTATAAAGGTATTCCTAATATGACATTGTAATCATCTAATAACATCCAAGAAAACAAGAATAAGAAATAATACAACAAGATGTCGCCAGACCTACATCCGTATCTATAGAGCTACACCTATACACCATTAACCTCCGCAGACGGTGGCTTTTTGATCTGGTTGACGTCTGGTGCGTCTTGTTAAGATGATGTCAGCAAGATATAAACATCCAGAATTTTACTTTCCGGAATAAATTAAAACTGTATTTTTAAATAAGGCTCATGATTAACAGACACGTGGCCGGGTGAATAGCACGTTCGCTTTCCGAACATGCGACCCTGGTTCGAATCTTACTATGATCAATTTATCCGGAAGGTGACATTGATGTTATCGGCCTTGGTAGGTAATCCCAGCGTGTAGCGCTCCATGATAGTTTCTGAAAACCATACCACGTATTGAATCAAGCCTCGTTAGTGCTTACGTATATATATATATATATATATATATATATATATATATATATATATATATATATATATATATAAGAAACGAGGTTGAAAAAAGTAATGTTTGGTAAGTTGGGCAATTCGAGAATTTCTCAAATCACACGCACAAACAAACACGCATATATCGATTTCGGCAGATAAAGTGAGTGATAAAAAGAAAGATTAATAGATTAATATTGATCTACCAAAGCTAAATATATTTTACACACACACACACATATATATATATATATATATATATATATATATATATATATATATATATATATATATATGCATGTATTTATTAAGAGGTGCTTAAAAGTTCCCGACTCGATCAAAAATCCCTTCAATTGTTCATGTTTGTGGAAGTGTCTTGGCCTGTTTAAGGTTAACTAGCAGTTCCAGCAGATCTATGTCACGTGATAAGGTTATGAGAACCATCCAGAATCTATAGTGACAGCAAATCGTCTGCATATGGATAGAAAATGAATTCAACACATATACAAAGATTGAAAGTGCTGCAAGACAAGGATGTGTCTTCTTACCAAACATTTTCAACCTGTACAGTGAGTCCTACCAGGATTCATTATTGGCGGCTACACTCTTAACAACATAAGATATGCAAATGGCACAGGGTTGATAGGAAACAGAGTAAGGAAACAACAAGAACTCTTACAGAAGGTAGAGAAGGAAACCGATAAGAAAGGAATAGACTGAAAGTATGCTCATGAGGAAAAAGAACAGTTCCAATTGCAAATTACTGACTGGGGATACCGAAATCAAACAGGTGCAACAAGTTTGATATCTGGGACTCGTATTAAAAGAGGAAAGAAACCCAAAAGCGCATTGGGGTAGCGAAAGATGCCTTTGAAAAACTAAGCAAAGTATTAAGTAACAGAAAGATATCGGTAGAAACAAAGTAACGAGTACAGAACTGTTATGCAATACCAATCTTCCTATATAGCAGTAAATAGTGGAAAATCTCTCGAGACTTGAAGCAACAGAAATTTGATTCTTCAGAAAGATGGTGAGAATAACATGGACTGAAAATATGAGCAATGAGGAAGTTCTAGAGATAATGGCAACAAAAAAGACAATTATTAACATCAGGATGAGAATTAAAATTTCTGGGGTACATAATGAGGAGGCACGGTGGAGTAATGGATAGCGGCTTGGATTGAGGAATCGGAGAACCGAGTTCGAATTCCAGTCGCATCCATTACATTCACTTACTTGCTAACACCCTTGGGAAAGGTGTGAATCCTCTTTCTTCTCCCTCCAGCTATGGGTAAATAGCATGGCAGACAGACTGGTCTTGGAGAAAACTCTGAAATTCAAATCTGCTCTTAGAGGAGGGTCAATGGAGTCTCTCTGAGCCTTGGTTGGCAATCCATTTAGTGATGGTGTCAGATAGTGATAGCCCTAGCGAAGCATCAAGAATTCAGCTATTTGACAAGATTATGAACTACACCAATCAAAGTATTGGTGAGTTCAATCTCGGCTGAGGCTGCAAGATGATGATGATGAATGAGGAAAGATGGCTTGTAAAATTTGATACTCACAGGGTGGATTGAAGGTAAGAGAAACAGAGGAAAACAATTCATAATTTACCTAGTGAGCTGGAGGAAATAGATTGAGGGTTTTGCAAAAAGATAAAAGTTATTAGGAACTACAAAGGACAGGAAACGCCTCGAAGGGACATGGAAGAATACGTTAAGCAATGTTGAGCCTGGTCAGTACCTAGTTTAGGTGACCGTGGAATACCAGATGCTGCAAGCTTCGATGTGCGCGCAAATAAGCTTTGGAAAATTATGAATGCATCGCCATCCCCACTCCCCCGAACTTATATCGGTAAGAATAAGCCATTAGTATCTCCTCAAAATTCTTGCAATATAAAAATATTTTTTGTCTTTAAGTATCTACAAAATGTTGATAAACCGTAAAAACATATCAATCAACTATATATATATATATATATATATATATATATATATATATATATATATATATATATATATGTGGGTGTGTGTGTGTATTAAAGAGAGAGAGAGAGAGAGAGTTAGAGAGAGACAAGAAAGTGTGCGTGACTGTAAGTTAATGGTTAAATGCAGAGTATTATAGATTTCTAGTTTGATAAATACAACCAGATTGAGTTATATCGAAAAATTATGCAAATTCTTCTGAAGAAGGAAAGAAACTGAGACTAGAAATATTATTGAAAAAAAGAATGTAAATCGAGAGAAAAGTGAAGGAAACAGAAGCAGGAAGTAATGAAGTGGAAAAGAAAGAAAGAAAAATACAAGAAACAAACACACATCCTTCTCCCGCAACAAAGAAAACAACAAGCAAGAAAAAAAACCAAAAAACAAAAACAAAAAAAAAACCCAGAAAAAACAGAGAAAAAAAAAGAGAAAAAAGAAAAGTACTGCGAATAGGAAAATAATGAGGAGAACAAGAAAGAAAGAAAGAAAGAAAGAAAGAAAGAAAGAAAAGGAACTACATATAGGAATGAGGGAGAAGGGTAAAAAGAGTGTATGAAAAAAGAAAAATAATGTGCAGTCGGAAAAATAAGGTGGGCCAGAAAGGCGAAAAGAAGAATCGAACAAAAATAAGGAGCAAATGAAAAGAAAGAAAAAACGAAAGAAAAAAGAAAGAAAGAACGAATGAAAGAATTAAAAACAAAGAGAATATATTAACACAATGGGATTAGACAATAAATAGTGGAAAAAGAATGAGTAAATATAAAAAAGAAAAAAGTAACGAAGAAAAAGAAATTAGAGTGTACAAGAAAGACGAAACTAGAAAAACAAACAAAAAGAAGGAATTAATAAAAAAAAACAAAAAAAGAAAGAAAGAAAACGGAATCAATGAGAGAGTAAATAAGAAAGAAAAAAGTGGAGGAATGGAAAAGTTAAGAATAGAGAATCAATATGTTGGGGAAAAAATGAAAGAAAAAGCGGAAAAGAGAAAAGAGAAAAAAAGGAAGGAGAAAAAAGGTAAACGAAAAAGAAAAGTATTATTTAATATAAATTAATACAGACAGGAATAAAGGTGAAAAGGAGGAATGAAAGAAACGGAATAAGAATAAAAAATAATTTATTTCGTGAACAAAAGAAGAATGAAAAAAATGAATGAAATTGAAAAAAATATCAGCGGAATGACAAGAAAGAAAAAAATGAGGTGGACGTGACTCAAGAATGATGGAAGGAAACAGTAAGAATCGAAGAATTGCAGGAAAGGGAAAGTTGTGGAGATCGTATGGATGGAATCGCATCGGCAACCATGTGACTAGTCCAGCCAGAATGTTGTCACATTGCAAGACACTGGAGAACCGAAGGATAGTCATTGCTGTCATCGCGGTCGTGGTCGTGGAACGGGCTTTGTTATTAAAGAATAACTGTTGGCTGTTTGCAGGGAATAATTACAGCAATAATTGCAATTTCAGTAGTAGTATTAGTAACAGTAGTAGTAATAGCTGTTGGAGTAGAAGCAACACTTGTACCCTTAGCAACATTAGATACAAATATAAGCAGAATTAGTAGTGAGAACATAGGAATGTTTGCAAGCGTTAGATAGATAGATAGATAGATAGATAGATAGATAGATAGATAGATATACGAAGTGAGATTGATAGAGAGATACAAATGAAACGATTGAAATAAATAGATAGACAGATAGGCAAAGAGAGAGAGAGAGAGAGAGGGGGGCAGAGGAAGAAAGATAGACGGACAGGAATTGCAAGAGAAAGATTTATAAAAAAGAAAATGTAAAAAAAAAACAGCAAAAAGAAGAGAAGAGAATGATTTTGTGAAAAAGACGAAGAAATAAGAAGAAAGAAAAAAAAGACAAAAAGTAAAGAAAAAGAAGTAAGGTAGAAAGAAAGAAAGAAAGAAAGAAAGAAAGAAAAGAAGGAGAAATAAAATACGAAAGAGGAAAAGAATGAAAGAACGAAAGAAAGAACAAAAGAAAACAAGAAATGAAGAAGAAATGAAAGAAAGAGCAAGGAACAAAATGGAAAAGAATGTGATGTAAAAAAACAAAGAAAACGTGCAATAAAGAAAGAATTAAAAAGAAGAAAAAAGAAAAGAAACAAAGATGGAAAGGAAAAAAGAAAGGTAACGGCTAAAAAAGAAAGAAAAAGGAAAGAAAGAAAGGAGCAAGAAAAAAATAAAGAAATAATGCGATTAAAAAGAGAATAAAAGAAAGAAACAAAAAAAACGTAAAAAGGTAACGAGGCTGGAAAGAAAGAAAGAAAGAAAGATACAAGAACGTGAAAGAAAGAAAGAATAAATAACAAGGTTGAAAATGACAAAAGTGGTGAAAAGAAGGGCATGAGATTGTAAAAAGAAATCAAAGAATCAAAGGAATTAAGAAAAGAAATCATGATGAAGAATATGAAGAAATGAGATGGTAGACTAAAATAAAGTAAAGAAAAGATTAAAAGAAAGTAAGACGGAAAGGAAGAAAGAAAGAAACTAAAAAAGAAAATATGTAAAGGAGAAAGAATGAAAGAAAGAAACGGTAAAGACAGGAATGAGATGGAAAAGAACAAAAAAGGTGGACAGAAAAGAAATAAGGAAAAGGAATGATATACGAAAGAGAAATAAATAAATAAATGAATAATTAAATAAAGAAACAAGGAAAGAAACAAAGATAAAGGAAACGAATGAGATGTGAAAAAGATAAAGAATCGAAGAAAGAAATATAATGGAAGGAACGAGATGGGAATGATAAGGTGGACAAAGAAAAAATAGAAATAAATGAGCCGGGAAAGACAAAGAAAGAAAGAAAGAAAGAAAGAAAGAAAGAAAGAAAGAAAGAAAGAAAGAAAGAAAGGGGGGTGAAACGGAAAAGAGAAAGCAAAAGAGGAAGAAAGTGAAGGAATGTAACGGTAAAGAACGAAAGAAAGAACGAAAGAAAGAAAGAAAAAAACAAAGTAAAAACTCTGTATGATATTTGGCACCATAAACTAACAAAAGAGACTTCTACTTAAAATCTACCAAGTTTTGCTTAGTCCGGCACAAGGCCTCAAATGTGAAACCCTAGTCGCGAAATGAATTCTCTAAATTAGTAGTTTATTAAATTAGCTTTTTAATCTCACGAGAAAGGATCTAAGAAAGGAGTCCTTCATACAGACTTAATAACTAATCGTTGTCAAGGAGCATAAAAGAAATAACAGTCATTTGTTTCTGCTTAGTAGGAAAGTAGTGATAGATTTGATTTGCGAGCTTTCACAAAACATTTTTTCCGTAACTTACCCACTTTTTTTTATCAACCATCGTGGCAACTATTCAACCTTTTACATATTGTCCTCATCTTTGTCGCCATATTTAGTACAACGGCCATTGTACGCTCCGGCTTTCAGGTGGTTGGAATGTCGAACTGAACCCTTTATTTCGCTCACTGGGGTAGATTGTTTTAGTTCTACGTGCCATGTTTAATGGATGTGAGTTATCAGTTACCTCCTGTTAATTCCCCTCTCCAAGTTCTCCACTGCCTTAACCGGGTATTGAACTCACACTCTTTGGAGAGGGGAATTAAACATGGCACGTAGAACTAGAACAATCTATCCTAGTGAGCGAAATAAAGGGTTCAGTTCGACATTCCAACCACCTGAAGAAGACCGGAACGTACAACGGCCGAAATGTTGTAATAAATATGGCGACAAAGATGAGGACAATAGTCCGAATAATGTAAATAGTGTACATAATATCTTATCTCAGAAATATAGACAGATATTCTACTTTTATTTGCCATGTCCCTTTAGGAGGTGAGTGATCTTGGCTCTCCTTAGCTTTTCTTGTTCCCAGTAAACTTTGATCCTTTACGACCTCCCACTTTATACCTCTTATAGCATCCGTTAATACCAGCTTCTTTAGTAGGCGACTTGCTATTTTCTCTCCCATTTCTCTTGCTTTCAGTGTGCCTTATGAATATTAAATTCTCAAGGCCCTCTTTCCTCCATCAGAAGTGTCAGCTGACTCTTTCTGATTGTAAGTATACGTTTCTTTGTAGCTACTATTTTCTTTAAAACATATTCGTTGCTCATATGTTCAGTCAATAGTATTTTCAGCTTTCGTCAGCAGAACAACATATGCCCTGCTTCAAGTCTCTTCTTCATCCATGAGGAAATTGTCCAGAGACACGTCACACTCAAAATTCTTTCCATATTTTTCTCACGTTTGAAATTCTTCTAGAGAATATACAGTGTTTAGGGCATTAAAACTTGTTTAAATTGTAAACCTAAAACAAACACGTTATTGTGACACATTACAAACGTTTAGACCAGGCCTGTATAATTAAAGGGCCAAATTGACAGCAGAGTCGGAAGAGGAAAGTTTTAGAGTAATTGACTGAGTAGGAGTCAGATAGAAACAGATATATACAGAGAGAATTGCAATTAAAAGTAGTGAGTCAGATCCTCACTTTGTGTGCTATACTTTCGGCCTTATGCCACAAATAAGCTAGGCTTAGTAAATTCCTATACAGAGAGAGATGGCGAGCAAATTCTTTCTTTTCCTTTTTCTACTGATTAATTTCAAGACAATAAAATCTTGATAGAATAAATGGAGGCTACAACAAAACTGAATTTTCGTATATAATCAATCGCTGAATTTATTCTGATGAACACGAAAAAATCGCATTTTGAAAACTCCCTCGAGGGCCATAGTTGGTAGTCACGCGGTCTCCAGGAAGTTGGTTAGGTGTTTTTGTTTAACGGTATATCAACATCTCCATGGGTTATTTAATGCCGAAATCTAAATATTTTGCACGTAAATTTATTTTATATTTTTGAGATAATAATGATTTAGGGATAGAAGTTTTACTAATTAACCTATGACTGGGGTGAGAAGAGGTGTAGTCAAACATATCACAAGGGTAAATTGCGCGTAAGTGTCGAACCCGACTGGAATTATAACGCGACTCTCCGATGAGCAATTCCGGGCTATTATCCATTACATCACTCGAACATCCAAGCTTAAAGCACCTGATATTCTTAAGTGGTCACCCATCTAGGTATTGACCAGGCTCGATGTTGCTTAACTTCGGTGATCGTACGGGGTGGGCGGGAGGCACCGATGTTTCAACGTGATGTGACCATAAGCCATTCATGCCATACTTTTTGCAGGCCGGGTTTACACTGTGTATCATCATCATCATAGTCATCATGAAAAGTAAAGAAAAGAAATATATTTTATAGAAAGAAAAATAAAAAGATACTATAAGAAAAAAGACGTTTCGGTCTTTAAACGAAAGAAGTGGTGCGAGTCTACAATGAAAACAGAATGTGACATTATATATTTTTATCTCCTGTATTTGAAATAATGAGATATTCCGTTGTTACTATAACAATTGGAGACATTGCTCGATATAAATAAGAGACTATGATTTGTATTAACAACGTAACGGCTTAATAATTCATTAGTAAATAAGAGGCTGCTAAAACATACATATTTATGTTTTATTTGTTTCTTTTCTTTTGCGTCTTTTAAAAAGCAATATGCGCGCATAGGATGTGCGTTGTGTTGTTATGGATATCGGTCCCAAATGAGAAATCGCAGAGACGAGTTCGAATTCCAGTTCGTTACTTACGCGCAAGGGGTAAAGGAGTGTCTCAGTCTATTCTCCTTCAGCTATGAGACGAATACCGGGACAGACTGGGTCTTATAACCTTGGTTGGCAACCAGCCTACCGTAGAAAGAAACGGTTACCTACTGGTGGAAAATGTTCTGTTTAGTCCGTCATGTGGAGTAATAGATAGCGTCTAGGATTGAAGAATCGGATTCAGTCCAATCCATTACATTCCCTTACGTGTTAATACCCTTGGGAAAGGTATGAATCCTCTTCTTCTCCCCGTCCCTAGCTATGGGTTCTATAGCCTTGGATGACAATTGGTTTACCGCAGAAAGAAATGGCAACCTACTGCATACCTTTCCAAAAAAATCTGCCTTGTCAGTCATGTATAAAAAAATACATGATCACCTAAGCGTGTATCACGTATGGCACATAACTGAAAGTCATGATTGCCCAAGCGTGTATCACGTTTGACACTTAACTGACTGGTGCTCGCATAGGACATGAGGTTTAATTATAAAAACAAAGTCATGGCTTACTCTTACAGAAAAAGTGAACAAATCAGTTGCAAATTTACTTCGATTCGTTCGTCGTTTAAAGTAATTAAAACATATTGAAAAAGGAAGAAAATGTCATATATATTCGAGTTTAAATGGAGTTTTAAACCAGCGTGTGCATGCATGCATGTCACCTCTGTAGAGTCCCCTATAGAGCACAGGGCCGTAGCCTTACCACACTAGGCATCATTCCTGTAGTTTCCGTAACAAATACATTTTTACGTGGCAGAATTGCTAGCACAACGCCCAAGAAGACCAAAATTTACAGTTGTTCTTTTCCCGAGACTGGTTGGCTTGCTGTTAACACCTAGTTAGAGTTGGAGGGGGTTGATAAAAGATAAAACCATACATTTCCTAGGTTATTTTTCATACCTTTCCAAGTGAGATGTAAATACCACTGTCGTTGCTTCTTCCCATGAGCCTCTGCTTTGTGGAACCGACACCCAAGAGTATGTTTCCCCGACCACTTCAATCTTAACCTGTTCAAGTCAAGCGGTACCCGTTATATTCCTCACATATTCCCATTAATCGGGCCACTTATTCTGTAACCCTCTACATTGGGTCTTGTACAGGGTGAACACTACTGTGACGTCAATCTCACCTCCTGTTCTGATAACTGCTGTTCTACACGCAGGTCGTTAAGACCAACATTCTCAGGTACAAATATTGGGAACACGGGTATTTATGAAAAAGCTTCTTCTTGTTGCATGATGGGAAGAGCTAGAAATATGTCTTTGCTCTAGGCCTGGCATATATGTAGGAGAAATAAATGTTGAATTACATTTTTATTTAGTTTGAATAACGAGGTGAAGAGAGACTGAATTTATTATTCAGTCTCTCTTCTAATAAAAAAACCCAAAAAAACTTACCATGTTTTACTTCCGCCATAAAGGATAAATATTTTGCCTTTGTCGCCTCGGCAGAAAACTCACCGAATTTCAGTTTGTTGATGGCGTGGGGTTGTTTAGTATTCGAGTCGTATTTTGAATGCCATAGAATGGTCGTCTAATTTGTTATTCCATGATCGTGGAAAACTGGGGTCGAAGAAAAACACGAGAATTATTATAAATTAATGATTTTATGACCTAAAAGTAAAGATGGATTCATATTTAGTGTCGATTTATGTACGAATGATACGTAAAAATGTAAACGGAAGGAAGAGGAGAGGTTGAACCCCCCCCAACAAAAAAAAAAACGAAAAATAAAGAAGGAAAATAAGAAGCCTGATAAAATTGTTAAAAATTAGAAAGACAAATCGCAAAAGAATAAGAGTGAAAGGAAAGAAATTAAAAAAAAGAAAGAAAATGAAATTCGTGAAGAAATGTTGAAAGAGAATTAAAAAAAAAGAAAGTTCTTGGTGTTGATATAAAAAAAGAAGAAAAATAAAGATATTGTATAGAAAAGAATGAAATGAAAAAGGAAGGCATATAATAAAAGAATAAATAAAAATGAAAAAGAGGAAAAAAAAGAAAGAAAGAAAGAAAGAAAGAAAGCAAAAAGTGAAAAGAACGAAAAAAAGTAGAGAAAATAAAGACAAAAAAGAGGAAATAAATAAAAGTGTGAGTGGAGAAAGAGAACAAATGAAATAAGAAGAAAGTTGAAAAAGAGAATGAAATAAAGCAAGGAAGAATCTTAGGGACAGAGAGAATAAATGAAAGAAAGGAAGAAAAACAATAGACAGGAAAGAGAGTAAAAAGAAATATATGGTTATAAAAGGAAGAAATAAAAAAAAGAAAAAGTCAGAAAGAATTGAAGAAAGGGAGAATAAACATGGAAAGAAAGGTGTGTAAAAAAGAAACATATGGACAACAGAAGAAAGAAAGACAGAAAAAGTATAAGTTAAAGAAAAAACGAGTGGGAAAAGAAAAAGTTTACAAAGGAGTACAAAATAAAGAAAATAGAAGAAAGAAACAAAATATGGGCAATAGAAGAAATAATAATAGAAAAGAATAAAGAAAGAAAAAAATTCATCTATTTTTCATTTATTTTCTCTTCAAACACATTTCTTTTTGCCATATTATTTGTGTATAAGTCGGTATCGAAAGAATGAAAGAAAAAGGAAGAAAGAAAGAGAGAAAGAAAGAAAGAAAGAAAGAAGAAAGAAAGAATGAATATGTGCAATAGAAGAAAGAAAGAAAAATATAGGTAAAAGAAAAAAGAAAAACCAAAGGGTGGTAAAAAGGGGATTGAAAGAAAAGAAAATATATTGGCGTTCAAAACAGGAACAATTTTGATAAGCCGTTGTCCAGGAGGAAAAAAAAAGAGGTGTATGTGTGTATGTGCGTGTCATTATGCGTGTATGGGAGTTCGTAAGGTTAAAATGAGGGTAATTATGTTACCCCATTTATACTTCCTGCTATTACAGGGGGCACAGATTGGGGGTGACACCGATCATTTGATGCTTATAGGAACTGTGAGCTGACAGGGAAGGTAACGTGGAAGATGCCAATATGTACACACCCACACCCCATTCATTAGATAGAGAGAGAGAGAGGAGAGAGAGAGAGAGAGAGAGAGAGAGTTTTAGCCTCATTTGCCAGACGTGAGAATATATTCGGGCAACATTAAAGGCAAATGGCCGCTGGTTGTAATTAAACGTAGTATAACGGTCATCGACACGGAATGTGGAATTCGCGAGTCGAGTTCAAATCTCGTCCTAGTCTGTTAAATTCTCTCCCTATTAATCTCCGTAGGAAACACATTTCCTTTCCTTGCTGTTATGGTTTAAATAAGCACATTAGACTGTCTGCTGTAGACTTGTGTGACAGATATTTAAACATGAGATCTTTTAAAATGCCTGTTCAAAAGAAGATCTTTGAATTCAAAATCAATGGACATGGCATTATTTTCCAAACACACACACACATACCCCCCCATATATATATATATATATATATATATATATATATATATATATATATATATATATACAGAATACGTAAGGTAACTTAGGACATATTGAAAACATTAAGAAAAAGAACCACATTTTAAAAACAATTAAATTTATTGATGCAAAAACTTGGTGAAGTAATGGTGGGATTACATGTTTATTCGATGGAATCGCCTTCAGTCCTTCAATGCGGGACAGGAATCGTTGACATGCACTCATCATATTGGACATTACAGGGGAGGTTGATTAGCCTCCTGTTCAACAACGCCCCTCATCAAGGAGATTTAAGCTTGACGAGTTACGTGGCCACATGTATTTCGAGAGATATGGTCCTGCAGATTGGTGGCCATCCAAGCTTTGTGTGCAGTTGCAGATACAAGGTCTACCCAGGGCTTCACAACTACTTCCAGCTCCTCAATGTAGCTACCATCAAAAAGAAAGAAGAGGACCTGTCCTTCTCTACTCACCCTACTATTACAAATGTGGGAAACTTGGCATGCGTAACACGGGGACATCGGCAAGATTCACATATAACCATCTGTCATTTCTTTGGTTCAGTTTTTGATACTGATTGAAATATTTTTCATCTGAAAGAAAGAAAAAAAAACGCAAAACCTGCCAGGTAGTTGTGGATATTTCAACTTGTCTAATCGTTTTGCTGAGATCAGCAGTTGTTTTGTTTTGTGTGCAGGAAAGAACTGCCCTTTCCTCATCATATAGTAGCAGGCCATCCACTCGTCAGAATCCATTTATAAATCAACATCCATCCATGCATTTAATCAGTAAGGAAGGATTAGTCTGCTCATATATATATATATATATATATATATATATATATATATATATATATATATATAGAGAGAGAGAGAGAGAGAGAGATAATATTAGTGGTAAATATACATACATATGCCATATATATAAATACCCATACATGTATATTTTTTGAATAAAAATTTCAAGAGGAAGAATCCAGGTAGAACTCAATGTCCAGGACAGAGTAAGGATATAATAAAAAGGCTTAAAACACTAATATTCCATATACGATCCAATTCATCAGACCTACAAAATATATATATATATATATATATATATATATATATATATATATATATATATATATATATATATATATATATATATATATATATATATATAATATCAGTTAATAAATTTAATTGAATTATCTATGCCCATGATGAGCAGACTAATCTTTCCTTATTGGTTAAATGCACGGATGGATGTTGATTTATAAATGGATTCTGATGAGTGTATATATATAGCGGCGCTAAGTTGAGTCTGATTTGGGATCTCTTCGTCACCGAGGCCCATTTGGAACAGTTGGTATGATGTTCGCTTGACAACCTAACTGTCAGGGTTTCAATTCTCGGTAGTGGATGCGAACTGCTGATGAGTCCCAAATATAGGACGAAACGGCCGTCCAGTGCTTTCTGCATTCTGTTGAGGTTTCTATCAGACTCGATGAATTAATTAAATATATATATATATATATATATATATATATATGAAATGTGGATAACAACTCCGAGTGACGACAGTCTGTTTCATGCATGAATGCAATCTTCAGGCTATGTGGGTTGAATTAAAACTCTACTATTTATATATGCGGATTGAGACGTCGGACACCTGGAAATCTCTGACAGTGTCCCTCATGGTTCGGGGACTCGTACCAGTAATATCCTGCATCCACTGTACGAATTGTGGTGTCTTGATACTGTCCTAACGTTGTCAATGTCTTTTTCACTTTGTTACAGGTGACAAAACCCCATTGGAGGTTTCGAAATCCGAACTTTGTGCACAAAAGGATTCCAAAAGCGTCCAATCGAAACGTCTCTGTGTTTTGCGTGTGTTAGCGCGTCGTTTCATCACAGGCGCACAATCACATATCCTCAAACTCATTAAGCAGCCTGTATACAAACACACATATAAATCTACATATGTGTGTGTCTGTGTGTTTGTTTGTGTGTGTATATATACATATATATATATATATATATATATATATATATATGATAAAAATATAGTTTTATGGGATGCTCAAGGCGATACCTAAGTTATATCGTCTTGGATGTTCTACAGAGTGCGATGGGTAAATTCTTGCCATTTTATATTTTTAATTTTGCCCACGTGCTTTGTTTGTCTTTGATTTTCTCGCTTGCACCGTATAGGGCTAGTTGGGTATCGTCTGTGAGAAAAAAAAGGCACCATGACGCAATTCTCTCAGGCAGAAATTTGAAAACGGCATACTGTACTGCTTGGCATTCGCGCCGGAAGTTCCAATACGAACATTTCAAAGTGATTGGATGCCAATCTAAGGACGGTGCAGAGGATTCGGAAAGAGTTGAATGAGTCTAATGGTGAAGGTCTTCAGAGGGATCACTCGTGATGGCAACATTATGATTCAATCTTTCTACAGAAGCTCAGATTCAATACGAAGGCATAGATGAAGCGCCTTGATGAGGTGGTATTCCCCTGGGTCAAGAGGATGACAGATGGAAGACCCTATGTCTGGCAACTATATATAGTCATCAGTTAATAAATTCAATTGAATTATCTATGACCCTGATGAGCGGACTAATCTTTTCTTATTGGTTAAATGCACGGATGAATGTTAATTTATAAATGTATTCTGACGGGTGGATGACCTGCTATACTTAATAATGGAAATTGGGTTTATACTGCAAAATATGAAAAACTGACAACAGATTTTTTTATCTTCAAGAATTATAATACACACACACACACACACACACACACACACACACACATATACACACATATATATATATATATATATATATATATATATATAGTTAATTGACAAATAAAAGTTCAAAGACTTATCTTCCGATTTCAAGTATCGCAGATATTTTAACTCGTCAGGGTAAGATAAATTTATTGAATTCATTAACAGATAAGTTTATGTTATATTTAACTGAAAAACGCTTAATATTGACTTCATACCTTTCTATCCATCTCTCTATTTGTTTATTTTCCCCTGTACACATACACACAGAGAAACATACACACACATACACACACACACACACACACACACACACACACACACACACACACATATATATATATATATATATATATATATATACATACACACTCACAAAGACACGCACACACACACACGTATATATATACATACATACACACACTCACACACACATATATATATATATATACAGGTATAAAGAAAGTTATATGGAAGTATTCTTGATTGTAATTAATGTAGAAAGGCGACATGTATTATCGTAAGATATATTTCTGAGTTACAAGAAAAGCAATACTAACTAAAAAATAAGATGAAATTTAAAACTGAATAATCTAGTCTAAATATATAGTGACTTGCATTTTCACAACTTAAGTGATCATCAGATTAATGGTTGCTTAAGGCGTGAAATTGATAATGTTTGTGTGTGTGTGTGTGAACATTGAAGTCAACACTCATAGGCGACAGGCAGTTTCACGCTAGACGCAATCGCCAGGCCACATAAGTTGCTTTTTTTTCTCGACTATTTATATATACGGTTTAGTAGTGCATTGTGGGTAGTCTATTCTGCCGGCTATTTTGGCGGGAGTGGTTTATTTATTTATTTGGATTAATTTATTTTACTTGTTTTTTATTTATTTTTATTTTATATATTTATTTATTCTTTTCGGTTTTCGATGTTTCAGTAACGGAGTAAAAAAAAATTCAGATTAGTTCAGATCGTGTATTTAATAGTTTGTTTTTGTCTGGGAAGGTAATTAAAGCAATTTTTGGATTAATTGCTGTAGTCTATTCTAACTGTTATTTTGGTGGGGGCAGTTTTTTAAATTTTTTTATTATTTTATTTATTTGGATTGATTATTTTTATTTGTTAAACCTTTGACACTACAAAGGTGATTGGGTCTAGCATAAAACAGTCTGTCGCCTCTGAGTGTTGACTTCACTGTTCACTTTTTACATCCACTCTATCTCTGATATTGAGCAATTTATCCCATAAATACAGCATACCTTAAAACTATATTTCTTGATATATATATATATATATATATATATATATATATATGTGTGTGTGTGTGTGTGTATGTAAAACTTCTGATAGAATTTATCAAATATACATAGAAACACCTTTAAAACCCCAATATCCTCATTATTTCATCCACAATGTTAAGAGAAAGGCATACAAAACATAAAATTCAAAACAATAATGATGTTAACAACAACAACAATAACGACAACGACAACAGCAATGCCAATAGACGAGATAGAAACAGATATATAATTCTACCTACTAGCTACTTAACATTTTCTATCGAAAACAATTTATCCAGAATAACAATATCAAAATAACTACAACGACGTCCAAAATTATGAGGGATAGGATAAGAACCAAAAATATCGAAAACAATAATAATTCTGAACTAGGTACACAATAAAATAAACTGTCACAACTGTTCCTCACAATATATTGGGGAAACTTCCAGAAATTAAAAAAACAAAAAAACAAAACGTACCTATGAGCAAGAAAAGGACTTTATACACAACTTTAACAATTTATCAAATACATTAGTCATACACAGAAATAAGTTCAACTACAACTTCTATCTAAATAATGACACACTTATTAAAAGTAAATTATATGGAAAATTATTGAGAGCGTTGCTATCGCACGTTACCAAAATATACATGTTCATACATGACTATAAATTAAAAAAAGTTCAACGACAATATCAACATTTATTCTCTTTCGTTTAATAGACATTAAATTACATCACTTAACATCCTTGATAATTTATTTTGATTTTCAGTTAGCCTGATACATATTTATGAGCATTCTTAAATTTTAAAAAATCTGAATAGGTTTACCTGGCTCTTTAGGTTCATAGTTATATATATATATATATATATATATATATATATATATATATATATATATATACGCACACGTACGGGCGCTTGTGTGCATATGAGTGTGTGTGAGTGTGTAGTTATATTTGTGACAGTGTTCAAGGTGATACCCAAAAGTTTTGTGAATCAGCAAATGGAAAAAAGAAACAACTTATCCTTCAGCAATCTCAAAAAGAGTGTCGAGAAAAGTGTCTAAACAGGATTCAGTTCATGCGTGCTGTTCAACTTCTCAGAACATTTGATCAACAGATCAAATATAGTAAACTGTACTCGCAAGCACACTTTGCAAACGCATACGCACTCACACACACGCTGGCTTACACACACACACACACAAATACACACATACAGATATATATATATATATATATATATATATATATATATATATATATATATATATATAGATACACCTAGTGAGCCAGACATCTAGGTCTGCTCTACGATTGTATTGAGCTCTTTTGTTAGTTAGTTGTTACTCGTATCGGGGTTTTTTCTTTGGGCTTCGGACCTGCATCTGTGCGATTTTTTGTCGGCAGAAGTTCATGTTTGTAGCTCTTTCTTTTTTAAAATTTTTTTTTTTCCCTCGAAATTGATTTGATTAACAAATCAAAAATTGAGGGTTTTTCAAAACGAGTCTAGGTATCTATATATATATATATATATATATATATATATATATATATATATATATATATATATATTACCAATTTAGAGTGTTAGGATAATTCCCAGGAGAATAATAATCCAGAGAGAGCTCAATATAAATTACAGAGCAATATAATAATAATAAATCAAGAAAACATTTTAAAGGTTCGGTTATACTTTATTTCGAGAAAACGTCTATATTCATCTCTTCAGAACGAAAGTTTTTAATAACTTGAGACAATTCAACTGGAGAACATTTGATCTAAGGAGATGAATATAGAAATATTCACGAAATAAATTACAACCGACATGGATCTTTAATATTTCTTCTTGATATATATATATATATATATATATATATATATATATATATATGTAGTTAGGTAATGAAATATTTGGTAATCCGTATGGATAATTCCAAGGTGGATGTATTCCAGATAGCTCAATGTAAAACCAAATCGAATATTAATTTAATTTAAGTTAAAACAAAAAACAAAACAGACAACCTTAAGGGTCCATTAATTATATTTTATTTCCCCAGGAAAGGGATTTTTTCTGGCTCCTCAGATCAAGCAATGGAAATGTCATCTGAGGAACAGGAAAAAATCACTTTCCTGGGGAAATAAAATATAATCAGTGGACCCTTAAGGTTGTCTGTTTTAATTTAAATTAAATTATATATATATATATATATATATATATATATATATATATATATATATATATAAAATGAAGCTCTAGTTATTAAATCATTTAGTACTTTGACTAATAAAACATTTACAGTAATAAAATTCTTGGAATTGCCATATTAGTAAATTCAAACAACGCTCTCACTTAAACTTTAAAAATTCAATCTTACCGTTGTCATTGCGCGCTCCACAATTTTTTAACTGTTGACAATAACACATTAAAAACACCCACACACATTTAGCCTTGCTTTACATTTATTCTCGGATTTAACCAAATTTTTACCTAGAAAGACTAAAAATACTATCCCTGTCCGATGATGATAGGATGACCTATCGAAAGTACTGGAATATTTACGGAACATCTCAAAACAATGATCGCGTTATTCACCGATCGGGTTAATACTTTTAAATTTGATAGCGAAGTGAATTTGCCATTTATTTTATTAACCTTACTAAATTATTCTTTGTATGACTGCTTCATTATAATATTAATTATACTGCGCCAATCATAATATATATATATATATATATATATATATATATATATATATATATATATATATATATATATATATCATTATAGTAATTCATCGAGTCTAGAAGAATCCTCAACAGAAAGCACTGGACGGCCGTTTCGTCCAATTTTGGGACTCATCAACAGTTCGCAGCCACTACCGAGATTCGAACCCGAATCGTTTCGTTACAACGAAAGCGTAATACCAACTGTACCAACGGGCCTCGGTGTCGAAGAAGAAAGTGAATAGATTCAATATAGCGCCGTTACTCACAAATTCCGTGGTGATACTTATCCAAGTATTCATAACTCAACGGATTGTTCCCCAAGATCCACGAATTTCCTTTCCCACGAAACCCTCCATCGCTGAGCATTAGCTGGGTAAGCATGGGTGATGTACAAGTAATAGAATTTTTGGGATTTATGCAAATCATTATAATAGTTAATCGGGTCTAGAAGAATCCTCAACAAAATGCAGAAAGCACTGGACGGGCGTTTCGTCCTAATTTGTTTGGGGTCCGTTGGTACAGTTGATATGACCCCTTCGTTGTATCGAAACAGTTCGAATCTTGGTAGTGGATGCGTACTGCTGATGAATCCCGATATAAAATGAAACGGCCATTCAGTGCTTTCTGCTGAGGATTCTTCTAAACTCGATGAATTACTATAATGATTTGCCTAAATCCCCCAAATTTTAATATATATATATATATATATATGTTGCAGGCGAACAAAAAACTGGGAATTTGAAAATATATTTTTTGAGAATATGTGTTTCTGGTTGCCGATTTAATTTAGATTCTTTTTGTTTATGTTTCCATCATTTATGTCATTAAATCTCCCACATTGTGATAATAGATCAACTGCAAAGAATGGGGAAACCTTGTAAGAACGTGGACGCAAATTTACCGTGTATGATCTTGCCATTAAAATACTTTTAAAACAGTTTTATCTAAGTGAATTGTTTTCTCTTTTAATTAGAATAACATTTTAAAATCAAAACTGTGCTCAGTCTTTTTTTTTTTTTAATTTAAAATTCCCAGCGTCTTTCGATTGTGCGCATGTGTAGTCGCATCAACGGAAACATCAATTTAGTTCGATGAAAATCTTAAAGGACGAAACGCGTCACACGGAAACTCTTTCCCTTTTATTATACATCTTTCCCCTAATATATATATATATATATATATATATATATATATATATATGAATATAAATGGGTAAATAGCAGGATAGACTGGGTTCTATAGGCTTGGATGGCAACTGGTCTAGGAGAAGGACAATTCTGAATTCAAAACCTGCGGATCCTTATGGCACGAAGTGCACCAGGTCTCTGTATTCTGTGTACTATAATCAAATCATATGTGTTGGTGTCTGGCTGTCGGTTCCAAGGAACTGACCTGTTTGTCCTTCATATGTCGAATACGACGGAGAGTCCGCCATATATATATATATATATATATATATATATATATATATATATATATATATATATCGGGTTGGTATATACTTCACTGTTTTTTTTTTACCTTTTATTACATTTAAATTTATTTATTACAATTACGATTGTTTGACATGTCATCTCTTTTTCTTAATTTATTGACGTCCAAATTTTAGTGCATTAACTGAAGAACCCCTTTTTTACTAATTTAGTTGGAGGGGGATGACTTCCAATAAATTTCTCGAAAAATGCATTTCCGTTTCCTTGCACATTTCGTAGCCCCGTAATGAATCTTCATATTGTGGGGTGCTACATCTTCAGCTCTGTGTACAGTCTTCTATTTGCTGCTTCAGGATGTTTATTTATCCGATTTTGAAAATAAAAGACCAGTCAACCAAATAGACTGTTGTAGCTAATAAATCACTAAGACAATCAGTCAAACTTTCAAAATCTCTACAATTCAAAGCCAATCTACGAGATATGCACACTATGACAGCCAACACCGGTCCGAAGCTATGAATTCAACGCCACCGTTGAGTTGTCCTTGCGCTATGTAGGTTGGTGGGGAGTTGTCCTGGGGTTCAGTTGTCACGGAGATGAGTTACCCGGTGTTGAGTCGGGGGTGTTGAGTCGGCGGTGTTGATGAAATGTCCTACTCGCTTGAGGCTATACAGTAAAGATACTAGCTAATTTTAGACTTGAAGACGTCCAGATTTAATTAGTGAATAGCATTTCAACGTTCAATGGGAGATATTAGAAGTATAGTATGGAAGTCGATTTCAGAAAGAACCGGAGACCCAATCCTAAACAGGAAACAAGGAATTAACCACTACTTTTGTTCAGAAGAACGGGAAGAAGAGACAGCCATGTTTTCGTTAGTCCCCCAAGATATTTTTTTTATCCAACAGTAGCATTTTGGGTCTTTTTCGGTTTCAAAAAGGAAATATAATTTAATCTTTTTTATCGTTTTAGGCTTCCATACTTTAAAATTATTGCTGGACGTTTTTGATGGAAATGTACTGAAAAATCTCCATATTTTGTTTATTAATAGCTATCACACTTATTCTTTTAATCATTTCACACAAAACAAGGTAATAAAGCCACTAAGATACATGGGTTACTGGGAGTGGAAGAAACAGAGAGGACAATAAAAGAACAGGATTCAAGTACAGAGACGTTGCATTTGAACTTTTGAATATCGTAGTTGACAGAGAAATAGGAAGGTGGAACAGAGTTCCACAAGCGAGAAGTGCGAGAGAAGAAACCATTAGCATAGAACTTATGGTTATAACTAGCAATTTCAACAGTGAAAAGATGAGACGTAGCTGCCAATCTAGTACTGCGTTGATATACTCCCGAGGAAAGCTCCTCAGAACAATTATAATTATAGAACAGGCAAATGGAAACTATGTTACGCAGTGGGAAAGTGA
Organism: Acanthosepion pharaonis; assembly: GCA_903632075.3. NCBI lineage: Eukaryota > Metazoa > Mollusca > Cephalopoda > Sepiida > Sepiidae > Acanthosepion > Acanthosepion pharaonis. The sequence continues at coordinate 1,505,382 of CAHIKZ030000968.1, forward strand.
CTCAAAAGTTGATTCAAGACATTCATAATAAAGAATAGATATAACGTCACGCATTAAATTGTTTTGCTATGTGCCTGTCGTCTGCTTAAAGGAAAATCGTTCGTTTGCTTAAAGCCGCCATTTTAGGCCAATTTAGAATTTTATATTTTGATATTTTAGTTGTTATAATTTATAAGACAAACCATCTTCCATATTTCATTTGTTTTCCTCATGTGATATTTTAAAATTTTTTTGTGAGAACGCCTTCAGAAAGTGCATTTTGGAACCTTTTACAAAGTTGTTCATTATCTGGTAATGCTACTTGTAATATTAACCGTTTCTCTAAAGGAAACATTTGGTATTCATTGACCGATCAGTCTGCAGTGCTTTTGTTTGAAATATATACGATCTTTCTTTTAAAACAACTTTTTCAGGAAAATTGGTTTCTAAAGTTCATTAGCTGTTATCATGCTTTCTATTAGAGGTGGTGGTTTCTTTTGTAACCTTTTATTAGAAATAGTGTGGAATGCCAACATCTTGATTATGTCATTTTTTTTTCTTTTCAGGTAAGATGTTCTATTTTAGTTGTTGCTACTGTTGGTAGTCCTTAATTGATGTGCTTTCTGTTGGTACAGTTCTGTGTTTGGGGTTCTCTGGCGTCATAATGTTCAGAAAAGGAATATTTTTATGAAGAATCTCTAAGTTAAATTCATATATATATATATATATATATATATATATATATATATATATATATAGTTAAATTATATATATATATATATATATATATATATATATATATATAGGACCAACTTTTGCAAGCATCACCTAAACTTCACGTAAAAATAGGCAAAAGATCTATATATGAAAAATAAACAAATTAATCGGTACACACACACACACACACACACACACACACACACACACACACACATATATATATATATATATATATATATATATATATATATATATATATATATATATATATATACCCCTGTCTAGAAAAATAGATTTATCTGTAACCTTGGAAACATGAATTTTGTTTTAGCTCTGTATTTAAAACCCAGTAATTTTAAAAAGTTACTCCAAAATTCGCTTGAGGATGAAATGGAACGAATGTCTTTAATTTAATCACAAAATTAAATTCGTGGCTTTTAGCTTCCATTTTTGAAACATGGTTAGAACTGTGTAGCGAAAAAACCATATTTTAAATCAATTAATTTATAATATTAATGCTCTGTAAATTTACATTGAGCACTATTTTGTAAAAATAAAAATATCTATAAGAACACCGGATTATATATCTTTGTTATTTCTTTCTTTATATATATATATATATATATATATATATATATATATATATATATATATATATATATATAAATGCATGCATAAGCAAAGAACAAATAAATAAATAGAGAAATAAATGAAAGCAAGAATATCTGGCACTATTATATGACTTCCACTGGGAGCATTAACTCTGAGCTCTGGAAATGGGTGTTTTAGCCTTTGCATAAATTATCGATTCCTTTAAACTATCACTGGCAATTTCTTTTTTAAAACCACAATAAATCTACATTTTCTATTTCTTCGATAAAATTGCTACGCTCTTTACTAAGTTTCGATATTCCTTTAGCTATATGATTATTACATCCTTGTTTTTAAGTATAGTACATATTGTTCATTTTGACATTCCATATCCCGGAATAATTTTACTACCACTTGTCCCAATTTCACGTTTAGAAATAATTTGCTTTTACATTTCTAATTAAGTAATTAATTTTTTCCTTTCCTGAGTGTGTATAAATTTTTAACTCTCTCTCTTATATATATATATATATATATATATATATATATATATATATATATATGATCTAATGCTCCAGTTGGCGCGGCTTGCGATAGAAGTCGTGGCTAGTCTTATGGTTATATATTGAACTCAGGAGTAGTTCTGCCACGGAATATATATATCTCTTCGGTGTATATATATATATATAGTCCCAATTATAGGACGAATAGTGCTTCCTCTATTTTTCAGTTGAGACTTATATCGGACTCAATGAATTTATTCATTTATATGTTTATCAAATCCTCCTACTTATTTATGTATATATATATATATAGTCCGATGAATAAATTGTCGTCTAAATTGCACAAAAATGAAAATAACACTGACATGACTGATGTATTTACCAAAATTACACATGCTAAAGAGTAAATTTATTAATTAAAATCACCATTGGATTCAACCACGGCCTTCAGACAACTTCTGAAACTCCTGCCACTCTTCTAGACGGTCTCCTTGTTAAGTTGGTGAATTCTGCCATAATCCTTGCCTTCTGTTCATCTTTGGTGTTACAATGAGTCTTGCTGGGTGTTCGATCAACAGTCTGGGGAGTTAGGGGGCCAGATGTAAGGGGTGATGTCGTCGCAGAAATTTTCTGACAGCCATGACTAGATTCTCCTGCTTGTGTGGCATGGTGTTGAGTCTTGTTGCCAGACATAGGATCTTCCAGCAGATAGCCTCTTGACCTAGGGCAGCATGAGACCCTCAACGACAAATTCGGGAGTTCTTTTCGAATGTTAAGCAGTACAGTCTACCGTTTCCCACTTTCTGGCGGAATAAATTTCGTCATGGAACTCTATTTCTCATAGACGATGCCAAACTGACCCTAATATACTTTCTAATCTACAAAAACCTACAACACGCACGCGCGAAATTATAATATAAATTTGCGACAATTTACCCATCGCATCCTGTATAGTAGTCAACAGCTATTCTTGGAGGAAATGCTAGAAATTGAGCATAATACATAATTTTCCTATCAATAATGGTGGTTGCCGAAAGGTTTTCGGTCAGATTCACAACTCAAATTCTAGCCCAATGACCAAATATTACATTTTATTTGTAAGGGCTTCTTGGTTAGACTGAGAACTTCTCGGCACGCAATCGAATATAGATATGAAGAAATTTAATTTATAAATTAGTTTTTACAGTAAGGTTCATCCTTGACAAGGCCCGGTCGGCACACGAGGTAGACGTTACGTTAAGAGGTCATTTGTGTGTATAGGAATGGAAGGTAACGGTTAATCCGAGCCTTGAACAGGTTAAGATTTTAGTGATCGGGAAGACAGGGCAGTGGTTAGCGGAAACGAGCTGTTCGAGTGGAATACGGGGATCGGGATGTGGGTGGTTTGCTACTATGTAGGTGGCATGGCGTGTTCTTGTCGTGAAGGTTTGATTTGATGGAACCAGGAAATGTAGCTCGTTTGAACACTTTCCGTGGAAGTAGCGATAAAGCAAGCGAGAGGCTTGCAACATCCCGGCTGTGGGATTGAGGTTGAAGGGTGGAGAATAATTCGTCACCCACAAGGGTTCGGAGAGGCTTTTAGACTCTATCGAGACTCTAGAGTGAGGTCTGGGAAGATCCCACACAAATATGACAAGTCATCCATTTTTGGCCTGATCTGACTTGTAAAGATAGAGGATAGTGGAAGGTGTCAAATTTTACTGGAACTCTACAGGGAGTCGACTATTTTACCTGTATTCTTAGCGATAGATCGTATCTGCGAGTTCCACTTAAGGTCGGGTGCGATTTTGAGGCCCAATAATCTTTCAAGGCACGGTACCTCCTCGAGGAGAGATCCGTTCATCCTAATTGGTGATAGTTCGGGAACTGATCGACGATAATAAAATTACACTAAGAGATAATTAATAATAAAATAGAACAAATATAATATAAATAATAATAGAATGTAATTAAAGTTATTTGACAGAAGATTCCTTCATACCGTAGATATTAGCAACCTCAGTATACGATTTTGTTTCTTATTAAATTGAGAAATTGTTCTTTGTTCAAGGGTGTGACAAAAAAGGTGGGTCAAAAGTAGAGATGATTTCTGTGTTTATGGTTCTCAGTTAATTGTCTGTTTTTCGTTAGTATTACAATTTTCAAGAAGTGAGAAACCAAAGAAAGACATGTTTATCTAACCATTTATTGAGGAACAATTATTAAGAAACTATATTAAGCAGCAAAAGAAAAAAAACCCAAAAGAATTAACTGAGAAAATTAATAATTTGAAAGGCAAGAAAAAACAATAAGACTTTCACGAATCTTGGCGTTATTTTTTACTTATTCTTTATCAGTGCAGATAAAAGACGGAGTAGTGATTTTAAGGGCAAGCAGGTGGACAAATTGGACGCGTAGTCTTCCTGTAGAACACTTCGGTTCTGTGTTGGATTAAGAGTCTTAGTAAATATCCCCAGACGAAAAAAAGATAGAGAGAAGAAAAAGCGAGATTAAATAAGGAAAGTCAAAGCAAGACTGAGGACACGAGAGTGAGTGAGTTAAAGTGAAAGAAAGAATATCAACGGCAAATGATAGAGGTCTATGGAAGGAAGACGGCAAGGAAAAGTTAAAAAAAAGAAATAAAAAGAGAAGAAAAAAGAAAGAAAGAAAGGTTAAAATAAAAGATGAAAGAAAATCGTTGGTAAGAAAAAAAGGGAAGAAAACATTGAAATAAAGCGTACAAACAAAAAAGATAGAAAAAAGGAAAAAAGGAGAGAAAGAAAAAATATCAAGATGACGGGTGGGGGCGGAGAAGGAAACCGATAGCGAAAAGAAAAGAAAGACGAGTGAAATAAAATGAATACAGAAATGAAAGGAAAAGAGAAAAATTCAGAATGAAGGGAACAAAAGTAAGAGAAAAAGACGCTGACTGATGCTAAAATCAAAACAATAAATAAAAAGCCATGTTGTGAAAGTGAAAGAGAAAGACGTTGGTTGAAAGAGGGGGCACGTTTTGAATTTAGTGAGAAGAAAGAAAGAAAGAAAGAAAGAAAGATGGTACTTCTTGTGAGAACATCTAATTTTCATATTGATTCTGCTTTGGACTTTTTTTTGTGAAATGCCCAATCCTTCCAGTGTAAACCCGGACGACATATTGCGACGTAATATTTGGCTCATCGTTTTTTTTTCTCTCTTAGTCAATAAGCCCTAAATGCACACACACATACGCACACACGCGCACGCAAACACACACACACACACACACACACACACACACACACACACACACACACACACACACACACACACACAACAGAAAATAGAGGGAAAAGAGCAAAGATTTATTTTTCTATTATGAAAAAAAAAGGATCAGAATTTTTTTATCTAGATCGAATAACAGGAACTTTAATTGATTTGATTCCTAGCACTATCCTCTCCTTCTCTTTCTTTTTCGTATCCTTTTTCCGTCTTTTTTCTCCTCCCTCCTCCTAACTCTTCCTCACCATCATCATCAACACTATCACTACCGATTCATAATATGACTGCTTGTTCATTATTCAAGGTGTTTGCGGCGTTTACATAACACTTGGAGGCGCCTCGCCTGAGGGAACTGGTTAGCTGATTGATTTGGCACACAATTACTACTGCGTAGTGAGTCAGATCACTGCCCCCTCCCCCCGGAAGACGATCCTTATGGCCTTATGTCAGACTTATCTGAATAAATGCACGGTGCAATGTAAGTAATAGTGGGAGAGCTGAATTAACACACGATTACTAATTCGTAATGCGTTTGATTCTCATTGAGAGCTTTGTGATTTTGGATTTATGTCAGAGAATAGGAATATTAGGACGTTCGTAAAAATAGTTTTTAGTCACTGAGAAAGGGAATGTCGGGTGAAAAACAATACATCAACAACTTGGCCGTGTAGACGCTTTTGAAATCTGTCAAAGCTGTAAAATGAAGATCGAGCAGCTCCAGCCCCGATATGGCAGCTGTATTCCATTTTTGGTCTGAACTTTCTTTTGTAAAGGTAGAGTATGGCCAGAGGGGTCAGTTATATTCTATAACGGCACAAGAAATCGACCATTTTTCTAGCATCTTGTTTTTTTTTTTTATATCTCATATTTGCTGAACTTGAAAAAATATTAATTTAATCCTATCAATATTGCAAGTATTTTTTAAAATTCGATATCTCATGAGATTTTTTTAATATTTAGATTGGAACGAAGAAAACACACCTCGCCTGTAATTGTTCGTTACAACGCAGTTGTAAAACACATTGTCGGACGAACTGAGGTGTAATTTATTGGGTATCTGTAACTGTTCATCCCAAACTTGGTCGAGCGATGATTAGATCGTTTTATGCTACTCGGCATTCAATAGTATCAATCAATATCAAGTTATGAAGAAGAATAAACACTTACTAAAAGTCAGAATTGTTTAGCATCAATTTAATATAGATATTTACTATGAACAAAGATGAGTTCACACAAAGGCAAATGAATGCGCGAGGAGAAATTGTGAGCTAGAAAATAGTGTTGCATTGGTTGAGCCACTGTCAAAAAAGTAATGCTGCCTGAATTGGTTACTGAATTGGACGGGCATAAGAGTGTAGTCGCCTATGGTGGTATTGAATGATATCAAATCTTCAGAGGGAAATTCTACGGGAAATGGAGACCCGAGAACGGTGCAGGGCACACAATCTTCACTTTTCGGCCTCAACCGAGTTCCAAAGTGTTTGTTTGGCCTTGTGTTTGATGAATTATTTTTCAGTCTACCAAGAGACAAAATGTCGCTAGGCTTTCGTTATTCTGTCACTATTTCCATGGCAGATGTTCTGATGGGCTACATTCATTGGCTTTCACCAGTCCACACCTTCACGGATAAGACCCGTCAGGCAACGTACACTGAGTCGATCCATCCTTATTACCTTCATATTCCATGAGTAGGAAGTTAGTTCCACTTAGACAGCTTCTTCCCGACAACTGTTACAATGTGGCACGGACTCCCAAGATGATACTTCCCTGATCAATATAATATTAATATTTTCGGGTTGATATTTAACCGTCATCTATTCCCCATGTCTTCATAATATACAACCCTTACTTCGTCCCTTACAACATTCTTATTTAGTAGTCGTCTATCTTGAGTGGGACTTGTATTTGGGTGAACAGTAAAATATAAATAGCGATAGAGAAACGAATGGCTAGTAACATTTTGTCTGTGGGAAAGGGGTCGTAGGGTGGGGAAATAATTCATCACCCACAAGGCCACAGAAACGATTTGAAACTCGGTCAAGACTGAAAAGTGAGGATTGTGTTTTTCGCACTGTTCCCGGTTCTCTGTGTCCCTCAGAATTGTTCTCTGAAGAATCGCTGCCATTCAGCTAGGCTTTTATCAATTGAATGACTTGGCGCAGCACAATCTTCCTATACTCCATTCTATTCATTTGGATTTGTGCTGGGCGTAGCTTAATTTAGTAAATATCAATCGCTGTTCTATTTTACCTATATTATCTACGAGTAATGACTCTAGCACGTTTAAAACAAGCGTTCACTCAATGTCATAGCCACCCACGCATGTTGACATTACCGTCAGAATCACGTAGAGTCAGATGCGAACACGTAACCCGGCGACTTCCTTGTGAAATATCTCATGAAACTACTACCAAGTCATACTGGCGTTAGTTTTCATTGTTATCATATTGCTGAAACCCACCCCTTCCTATTCTTCTTTTTTATCTTTCTTTTTGTGTGTGAGTGTGTGTGTGTGTGTGTGTGTGTGTGTGTGTGTGTGTGTGTGCTGGTTAGGTCATTGATTTCATGTCTGATTTCTGCTATACTATGGGATGGCTCCGACTGTTAATAGACGAATGGGTTATAAAATCCTGCTCAGGTCTTTACAAATTTGATAAAAAATTCTATCAATGAAAAACTTTTTTTTTCTATTTTTACTTAATGTCTGTGTTGTTATACAATTCCTAAAAATAAACTTCACCACCCCTTTCGTCGTTTGTCTTTGGTTTTCATATATTTGTTTTTCGGTTTGGTTTGTGATTTTTTTTCTTTGATAGAGTTGGTCCTTTTGTAACTTTGAAATTTTAAACCTATATCCCTTTTTTTTTTTTTTTTTTTTAAGTATATCCATTTTTTTTTTTTCGTTTACTCTCATCATGTCAAACTTAAAATTTTCTTTTTCCTGATGTGACGACAGGTTAATCTTCGTTTAATATTCTTCATAAAACGCTTTATTTGTTTCTTTAGGTTTTCTTTTTTTTTTCTTTCTTTATCCATTTTATTCTGTCTTTTTTATGATTCTGTACAGTTTCCGTTTTTTAATCTTTTCATTATTTTTCTTTCTAAATTTTTCCTTTTCGTTTCCTTTCTTTTACTTTCTTTTTTTTATTTATGTTTTCCTTTGTTTTTCGTTTTTAAGCCATCTTTTCTTTTTCTTGCTTTACACTTTCCTTTCTTTCTTCCTTTCTTTCTTCCTTTCTTTTTTCTTTCTTTTTCTTCATTTACATGCTTTTAAGTATTTCTTTTCTTTTAATTTTTTCTTTTTTTACGCTTTAATTTTTATTTCTTTCTTTATATTTCCACTCCATTTTTCTTTTCCTTTGCTTTCTTTACTTTTTCTTTCTTTTCCTTTTACTTAGACTTTTCTTTACGATTTTCTTACGCTTTCTTCTCTTTTCTTTTCCTTTCCATGAATTTCTTTCTTTAGGCTCTACATTCTTTTCTTTCTTTGCATTTTACTTTTATACAGTTTTCTTTCCTTATCTTCGTTTACAATTTTCTTTCTTTTTTCTTTCTTTCTTTCTTTCTTCTTTTAGATTTTTTTCTACATATTGTTTTAATTTTTTCTTTCTTTTTCTTTACATTTTTCTTTCTTTTACTTTCGTTACACATTTCTTTCCGTGTCATTCTTTACTTCTTATTTTTCTATTATTGTTTTTCTTTTTTCTTTCATTGAACTTTTCTTTTTTATATCCATTTTCTCCTTTTTCTTTCTTCATATTTTTTTAATTTCCTTTAAACATTTTCTTGTTTACACCTTTTCTTTCTTTTTTTTTCCAGTTCTTTCTTTACACTTCTTTCTTAACACTTTTTCTTATTTACACTTTCTTTTCATTCTTTTTTTTCTGTTTTAAGAGCTTTTTCCTTTTCTTTCTTTACAGTTTTCTTTCATTTTCCTGACACTTTTCTGTATTGAAAATATTTTTGTTTCGTTTGGCATTTCTATCTTTTCCTTTTTAATGCTTTATTTCTCATTTTTACGATTTGCTCTCAATTTTTTCATTACAGATTTTTCTTTTTTTTTTAAATTTTTCTTTCTGTTTTCATTCTTTTTCTCTCTATATGTTTTCTTCTTTTTCTCCCTCCATGTTTTTTTTTTTTTCTATCTATATGCTTCTTTTTCTCTTTATGTTTCTTTCTTTTTCTCTCTAAATTTTTCTTTCTTTTTCTCTCTTTATTTCTTTCTTTTTCTCTCTTTCTGTTTCTTTCATTTTCTCTGTATATGTTTCTTTCTTTTTCTCTCTATATGTTTCTTTCTTTTTCTTTCTATTTCTCTCTATATGTTTCTTTCTTTCTTTTTCTCTCTATATGTTTCTTTCTTTTTCTCTCTATATGTTTCTTTCTTTTTCTCTCTGTTTCTTTCTTTTCTCTCTATATGTTTCTTTCTTTTTCTCTCTATATGTTTCTTTCTTTTTCTTTCTTTTTCTCTCTATATGTTTTTCTTATTTTTTTTTTTTCTCTATATCTTTTTTTTTTTTCTTTTTTTTTTTTTTTCTCTCTTTATCTTTTTTCTTTTTTTTTTTTCTTTCTTTTTCTCTCTATATGTTTCTTTCTTTTTCTCTCTATATGTTTTTTCTTTCTTTTTCTTTCTTTTTCTCTCTATATGTTTCTTTCTTTTTCTTTCTTTTTCTCTATATATATGTTTTGTCTTTCTTTTTCTTTCTTTTTCTCTCTATATGTTTCTTTCTTTTTCTTTCTTTTTCTCTCTATATGTTTCTTTCTTTTTCTCTCTATATGTTTTTTCTTTCTTTTTTCTCTCTATATGTTTCTTTCTTTTTCTTTCTTTTTCTCTCTATATGTTTTTTTTCTTTATATTTTTTTTCTTTATATTTTCTTTTTTCTCTCTTTTTTTTTTTTTTTTTTTTCTTTCTTTCATTTTTTCTCTCTAATTTTCTTTCATTTCTTTTCTTTCTATGATTGTCATTCTTTTTCTTTCTTATATTTTTGTTTTCTTTTTTATATGTTTTTTTCTTTTTTTTTCATTACTATTTTTTTTTTTTTTTCTTTTTTTTTTTACGTTTTTTTTTTTCTTTTTCTTCCTTTTTTTTTCATTTTTTGGGCTGCATTTAATTTTCTTTTTTCATTACTTTTTTTCTTTCTTTATGATTGTCATTCTTGACAGTTTCTTTAACCTTCTATTTTTCTGTATACTTTTATTCATTTATACTTATTTTTCTTTTCTTTTCATTACTATTTTCTTTCTTTTTTCTTCAAAATTTTGTTTTTATTTGCTTTAATTTTTTTCTTTCTTTCTTTTTTCTTTCTTTGTACTTTTTTCCATTTTCTTTCATCACAGACTTTATTTTTTTTTTTTTTTTTCTATCATTTCTTTCTTTACAGATTTTCTTTATTTTCTTTCTTTCTTTCTTTTCTTTTCCTCTTTCGTCATAAATTTTCTTTACAGATTTTTATTTTTCCATTTTCTTTCTTTTTTCTTTTTTTTCTTTCTTTCTTTCTTTTTACTTTCTTCCATTTTCTTTCTTTTTCTTTTTATTTTCCTTTATTTTTTTTTTTCTTTATTTTCTTTCTTTCTTTCTTTGTACGCTCTTCCATTTTCTTTCTTTACAGATTTTTTATTTTTTTTTTCTTTCTTTCTTTCTTTCTTTCTTTCATTGTACGCTCTTCCATTTTCTTTTCTTTACAGATTTCCTTTATTTTTTTCTTTCTTTCTTTCTTTCTTTGTACGCTCTTCCATTTTCTTTCTTTACAGATTTCCTTTATTTTCTTTCTTTTTTTTCTTTCTTTGTACGCTCTTCCATTTTCTTTCTTTACAGATTTTTTTCTTTTTTCTTTTCTTTCTTTCTTTTTTTCTTTTTTTTTTTTTTTCTTTCTTTTTTCCTTTATTTTCTTTCTTTCTTTTTTCTTTCTTTTACAGATTTCCTTTCTTTTTCTTTCCTTTATTTTTTCTTTCTTTCTTTCTTTGTACGCTCTTCCATTTTCTTTCTTTACAGATTTCCTTTATTTTCTTTCTTTCTTTCTTTCTTTCTTTCTTTCTTTCTTTCTTTCTTTGTACGCTCTTCCATTTTCTTTCTTTACAGATTTCCTTTATTTTCTTTCTTTCTTTCTTTGTACGCTCTTCCATTTTCTTTCTTTACAGATTTCCTTTCTTTCTTTCTTTCTTTCTTTCTTTCTTTCTTTCTTTCTTTCTTTGTACGCTCTTCCATTTTCTTTCTTTACAGATTTCCTTTATTTTCTTTCTTTCTTTCTTTCTTTCTTTCTTTCTTTTCTTTTTTTTTCTTTTCTTTCTTTGTACGCTCTTCCATTTTCTTTCTTTACAGATTTCCTTTTTTTTTTCTTTCTTTCTTTCTTTCTATGTACGCTCTTCCATTTTCTTTCTTTACAGATTTCCTTTATTTTCTTTCTTTCTTTCTTTCTTTGTACGCTCTTCCATTTTCTTTCTTTACAGATTTCCTTTATTTTCTTTCTTTCTTTCTTTCTTTGTACGCTCTTCCATTTTCTTTCTTTACAGATTTCCTTTATTTTCCTTCTTTCTTTCTTTCTTTCTTTCTTTGTACGCTCTTCCATTTTCTTTCTTTACAGATTTCCTTTATTTTTTTCTTTCTTTCTTTCTTTGTACGCTCTTCCATTTTCTTTCTTTACAGATTTCCTTTATTTTCTTTCTTTCTTTCTTTCTTTCTTTGTACGCTCTTCCATTTTCTTTCTTTACAGATTTCCTTTATTTTCTTTCTTTCTTTCTTTCTTTGTACGCTCTTCCATTTTCTTTCTTTACAGATTTCCTTTATTTTCTTTCTTTCTTTCTTTCTTTCTTTGTACGCTCTTCCATTTTCTTTCTTTACAGATTTCCTTTATTTTCTTTTTTTTTTTTTCTTTCATTTTCTTTCTTTACAGATTTCTTTTATTTTCTTTCTTTTTTTTTTTTCTTTCTTTTCTTTCTTTCTTTCTTTTCTTTTCTTTTCTTTCTTTTGTACGCTCTTCATTTTTCTTTCTTTACAGATTTCCTTTATTTTCTTTCTTTCTTTCTTTCTTTCTTTCTTTTTTACTTTCTTCCATTTTCTTTCTTTTTACAGATTTTTTCTTTCTTTATTTTTTCTTTCATTTTCTTTTTTCTTTCTTTTTTCTTTTGTACGCTCTTCCATTTTCTTTCTTTACAGATTTCCTTTATTTTTTTCTTTCTTTCTTTCTTTTTTCTTTCTTTCTTTTTACGCTCTTCCATTTTCTTTCTTTACAGATTTCCTTTTATTTTCTTTCTTTCTTTCTTTGTACGCTCTTCCATTTTTTTCTTTCTTTCTTTTATTTTTCTTTCTTTCTTTCTTTCTTTTCTTTTCTTTTTCCTTTTCTTTCTTTCTTTCTTTCTTTCTTTCTTTGTACGCTCATCCATTTTCTTTCTTTACAGATTTCCTTTATTTTTTTTCTTTCTTTCTTTTCTTTCTTTCTTTCTTTCTTTTACGCTCTTCCATTTCTTTCTTTACAGATTTTTTTTTTCTTTTTACGCTTTTCTTTTTTCTTTACAGATTTCCTTTATTTTCTTTCTTTCTTTCTTTTTTGTACGCTCTTCCATTTTCTTTCTTTACAGATTTCCTTTATTTTCTTTCTTTCTTTCTTTCTTTCTTTGTACGCTCTTCATTTTCTTTCTTTCTTTACTTTATTTTTTTTTTTCTTTCTTTCTTTTCTTTCTTTTTTTCTTTTTTTTTACTTTCTTCCATTTTCTTTCTTTACAGCTCTTCCATTTTATTTTTTTTCAGATTTCCTTTATTTTCTTTCTTTCTTTCTTTGTACGCTCTTCCATTTTCTTTCTTTACAGATTTCCTTTATTTTTTTTTCTTTCTTTCGTTTTTTCTTTGTACGCTCTTCCATTTTCTTTCTTTACAGATTTTCTTTTTTTTTCTTTCTTTTTTCGCTCTTCCATTTTCTTTCTTTACAGATTTCCTTTATTTTTTTCTTTTCTTTCTTTCTTTCTTTCGCTTTCTTTCCGCTTTTCCATTTTCTTTCTTTACAGATTTCCTTTATTTTCTTTCTTTCTTTCTTTCTTTCTTTCTTTCTTTGTACGCTCTTCCATTTTCTTTCTTTACAGATTTCCTTTATTTTCTTTCTTTCTTTCTTTCTTTGTACGCTCTTCCATTTTCTTTCTTTACAGATTTCCTTTATTTTCTTTCTTTCTTTCTTTTTCTTTCTTTCTTTCTTTGTACGCTCTTCCATTTTCTTTCTTTACAGATTTCTTTTTTTTTTTCTTTTTTCTTTCTTTTGCACGCTCTTCCATTTTCTTTCTTTACAGATTTCTTCCATTTTCTTTCTTTCTTTACAGATTTCTTTATTTCCTTTCTTTTCTTTCCTTTTTTTTTTCTTTCTTTCTTTTCTTTCTTTTGTACGCTCTTCCATTTTCTTTTTTACAGATTTCCTTTATTTTTTTCTTTTTCTTTCTTTTGTACGCTCTTCCATTTTTTCTTTCTTTACAGATTTCCTTTTCCTTTTTATTTTCTTTCTTTCTTTCTTTCTTTCTTTCTTTGTACGCTCTTCCATTTTCTTTCTTTACAGATTTCCTTTATTTTCTTTCTTTCTTTCTTTTCTTTTTTTTTGTACGCTCTTCCATTTTCTTTCTTTACAGATTTCCTTTACTTTTCTTTCTTTTTCTTTCTTTCTTTTACGCTCTTCCATTTTCTTTCTTTACAGATTTCCTTTGTTTTTTTCTTTTTTCTTTTTTTTCTTTCTTTTACGCTCTTCCATTTTTTTCCAGATTTCCTTTCTTTCTTTTTTCTTTCTTTGTACGCTCTTCCATTTTCTTTCTTTACAGATTTCCTTTATTTTCTTTCTTTCTTTCTTTCTTTCTTTGTACGCTCTTCCATTTTCTTTCTTTACAGATTTCCTTTATTTTCTTTCTTTCTTTCTTTGTACGCTCTTCCATTTTCTTTCTTTACAGATTTCCTTTATTTTCTTTCTTTCTTTCTTTCTTTCTTTCTTTCCATTTTTCTTTCTTCCAGATTTCTTTCTTTTCAGATTTCTTTATTTTTCTTTTTTCCTTTCTTTCTTTTGTTTCTTCCATTTTCTTTTTTTTACAGATTTCCATTTTCTTTCTTTCTTTCTTTTTTTCTTTCAGATTTCTTCCATTTTCTTTTTTACAGATTACCTTTATTTTCTTTCTTTCTTTTTTCTTTTCTTTTCATTTTTTCAGATTTCCTTTATTTTCCTTCTTTCTTTCTTTCTTTCTTTTCTTTGTCTTTCCATTTTTTTCTTTTCAGATTTCCTTTATTTTTTCTTTCTTTCTTTTTCTTTTACGCTCTTTTTCTTTCTTTCCTTTATTTTCTTTTTCTTTCTTTCATTTTCTTTCTTTACAGATTTCATTTTTTTTCTTGACAGATTTTCTTTATTTTCTTTCTTTCTTTTTTTGTACGCTCTTCCATTTTTTTTTCTTTACAGATTTCCTTTATTTTTTTCTTTCTTTCTTTCTTTCTTTCTTTGTACGCTCTTCCATTTTTTCTTTCTTTACAGATTTCCTTTATTTTCTTTCTTTTCTTTCTTTCTTTCTTTCTTTTTACATTTCTTCCATTTTTTTCTTTATTTTCCTTTATTTTCTTTCTTTATTTTCTTTCTTTTCTTTCTTTCTTTCTTTTTTATTTCCTTCCATTTTCTTTCTTTACAGATTTCCTTTATTTTCTTTCTTTCTTTCTTTCTTTTTTCTTTCTTTCTTTCTTTGTACGCTCTTCCATTTTCTTTCTTTACAGATTTCCTTTATTTTCTTTCTTTCTTTCTTTCTTTCTTTGTACGCTCTTCCATTTTCTTTCTTTACAGATTTCCTTTATTTTCTTTCTTTCTTTCTTTCTTTCTTTCTTTGTACGCTCTTCCATTTTCTTTCTTTACAGATTTCCTTTATTTTCTTTCTTTCTTTCTTTCTTTCTTTGTACGCTCTTCCATTTTCTTTTTTACAGATTTCTTTTTATTTTCTTTCTTTCTTTCTTTGTACGCTCTTCCATTTTTCTTTCTTTACAGATTTCCTTTATTTTCTTTTTTCTTTCTTTCTTTCTTTCTTTCGCTCTTCCATTTTCTTTCTTTACAGATTTCCTTTATTTTCTTTCTTTTTTCTTTTTCTTTCTTTCTTTTTCCATTTTCTTTCTTTACAGATTTCCTTTATTTTCTTTCTTTCTTTCTTTCTTTCTTTTCTTTGTACGCTCTTCCATTTCTTTCTTTCTTTCCTTTAGATTTCCTTTATTTTCTTTTCTTTCATTTCTTTCTTTCAGATTTTCTTTATTTTCTTTTTTTTTCTTTCTTTGTACGCTCTTCCATTTTCTTTCTTTACAGATTTCCTTTATTTTCTTTCTTTCTTTCTTTCTTTCTTTCTTTCTTTGTACGCTCTTCCATTTTCTTTCTTTACAGATTTCCTTTATTTTTTCTTTCTTTCTTTCTTTTGTACGCTCTTCCATTTTCTTTCTTTACAGATTTCCTTTATTTTCTTTTTTTCTTTCTTTCTTTCTTTTTTCTTTCTTTCTTTGTACGCTCTTCCATTTTCTTTCTTTACAGATTTTTATTTTCTTTCTTTCTTTTTTTTTCTTTCTTTGTACGCTCTTCCATTTTCTTTCTTTACAGATTTCCTTTATTTTCTTTCTTTTTCTCTTTCTTTCTTTCTTTGTACGCTCTTCCATTTTCTTTCTTTACAGATTTCCTTTATTTTCTTTCTTTCTTTCTTTCTTTATTTAAAATTTTATTTGTATTTTTCTCTGTTACTTTAAAAGTTTTTGTTTGCATTTTACATTCTTTCACTGACTTTTTACTCAATTTCTTTTTCTTCCTTATCGTTTCCTGAATTATCCATTGTTCTCATCCCACGCAATTGCTAAACTTACCTCTCTCTCTCTTTTTTCCAAACCACCCAGTCGATCTCTCCCATCTTTTTTCTCACCACATAACACACCTTCACTGCAAATTATTCCATCATTCATTGTCTCTTATTTCTTTACTTTCCCTGTGCGTGTCCCTCTGCGTGTCCCTCTGCGTGTCGGATATGGCCACTTAATAACCAACCATCTTATTTCAGGCAAAGTTTCTACTGTTATTCTCGTTTTCAGCGTGTTTGTTAATTTTCATATTAAGGGGACTAACTCACCGGATTTATTTAACATATACAATGAAACAAACATAAGAACACTAGAAGTCCTACTCAGATTTGTTATTGATGGACAATCATTAACAAAATAAATTGCGCAGAAGATATCGTATCGATGGCAGACACAGTAAGAAAAGTGAAGGAACCCCTAGACAAGGTAATAAAGGAAAGTGAAAAGAAAGGACTTTCAGCTGTAAGACGGAATGCATGGTGCTAGCAATAGAAACAGCCCCAAATTCGAGCTAGAAATTGGATATCTAAAAATTAAATAGGTATAGATGTTTACATATCTGGGAAATGTTTTAAAGGACGACGAAAAATATGACACTGAAATCCGAAGGCGCATTGGAATAGTGAAATATGCCTTTCAAAAGTTAAACAAAGTATCAAGAAACATTTCGTTAGAAACAATGTAATAAGTCCTGAACTGCTATGTAATATCCATATTCCTATATGGCAATGAATGGTGAAATCTATGCTCCATGTTCTGAAATTAGTTTTCCATTACGGTGGATAAAATTCTTTTAATGGTGGGCCACATCATTGTTGACCCTGAGTAAAGATTGCCACATCATAATGACAATAATGGGCGATTTCAGTTAATTGATTTCACAACGCTTTATTTTTTTTTAAATAAAAAAATTATGAATGCTATATTTTTTCAAAATAAATAAATAAATGAATAAGCACGCGACGTGAGGTGTGGTAGAAGGTGAGGAGGAGGAGGAGGGGGAAAAGCAAATGTATTGGAAATGTATGGTACCATCATTGTTAGCCATTTGAAGTAACATTTGATTTTAACGTTCAAACAAAATGTACAATTTTGTAGTGGATATTTACATGTTCTAATGTAAAAAATGTATAATATATATATACATACATACATATATATATATATATATATATATATATATATATATATATATATATATATATATATATATAAAAAAAACTCAAACACTAATATTCCATGGTTATAATTTATTACATTGGAATCGTAATCACGATCCAATTCATCAGACCTACAAGTTCAAAAAGAAATCGGAAAATATAAGTCCGGGTATAAAAAACAAATTTTAGTGAGAGTGTATGTGCGGGAGTGGGAAACAAGTTTGATGTATGAAGGCTTTAGAGAGAGGGTGTAATAGAAGAAAGAAGAACAGGAAAGGCCTAAAGGTGACGATGTGGATTAAAATTTAACAGAGAGAAGTTTTGAATTAAAAAAATTAAATTAAATTAAAATTAAAATTAGATTAAAATTAAATTAAAAGTTTTAATTATATTATTACTCTGTCCTGGACACTGAGTTCTATCTGGATTCTATCCTCTCGGAAATATATATATATATATATATATATATATATATATATATATATATATTATATAGATATATGTATATATATATGTATACTGACCACTTATATATTATTATATATATATATATATATATATATATATATATATATATATATATATATATAATTCAAAAAACACAAAATAAAATACAACTTAAACAGTCAAAACAGGAGGAAATACTAACAACGCACAAGAAAAAAACCCTTGAAAATGTCGAAAGAAGTGTCCGAAAGCACTTGGGACAATAGAAATTATGGAAAATTTCTTTACCCTCTTTCTCTTACTAAATGGAAAAGCTAAACAAAAAGTTAATTAAACTTTCCTTGTCTGCCGTATTTAATGAACGATGTTGAACAGAAAGGTTGCTGTTAATATATTAATGTATATTTAATACATTAATATATTGGGAAATGGATTAAGTCATACAATTAATATATTTTCTGTTTTTAGGTTATTTTCATAGATATTATTTATCAAAGTAAATGCCTTGTTTTTTATTTAAATTTTATTAATTACATTTACCTGCCTCAATGTTTGAGTAATTTCGTAGAAAATCGAATCGAACCTGTAAGGCCTGACGTGCTGCTAACCATTCAGTCACAAAGAAGCGTCTGCTTAGGAAAGTCCGAGTTTATAGGCACACACCTTCAACGATTTTTCTCGATCGATCATTTCTGCTCACGAAACATATCTTAACGTAAACAAAATTATATGAATATATAATATCTATAAAAATAACGTATAAACAGAAACTATATACATTAATATATATATTTCTCAAGCCTGTGGAAGGTGTCAAGCGTATGCCTGGTTTTCGAGAACGCACATCGAGGACCATAACATTAGATATCTCAAAGGCCTTAAACAGGGCGTGGCACAAAGGTTTACTACAAAAGCTCCCCAGTTATTGAATTACTGGATCTTTTTGATCATAAAATTCTTCCTAACAGAGCCCTAGAGGTCAACGCATGCTGCCCCACCCTGGGGTCACTCTTTTTGATCTACATAAATCATATGCCTAAGAAAATACTTAGATCATTTGTAAACATCTAACATGCCCGATGATACTGCCCTATGGGGGCGCACCTCCCAAAAAACTCATTTGATGGTTGCCGAGATTGACGACTGATCTTTCTTCCGATCTTGCACAAACTAGCGAATGGGATAAACACTAGCTACTTACATTCAATGTTACGAAGAGCAAGCTAGATACATTCCTTCATCGCCGATCTGACCCCGAACTACCACCAATAAGGATGAACGGGGTCCTCTCGAGCACCGTACCTTGAAAGCTTAATGGACTTCCAAATCGCACCCGACCTAAAATGGAACTCATAAATACGATCCATTGCTAAGGGTGCAGGTAAAATGGTCGGCTACCTGTATCGCTCCAATGAGCAACTGACTCCTTTTGCTATCCTCTATCTTGTACTGTTGTCATATTTGGGTGGGAGCAACTCAGAACTCGCTCTTGATAGAACCAAAAAGTGTATCCGAGCCCTTGTGGATGACTAATTATTCTCCACCCTCCAAGTTCTCCCCCACAGACGGGATGGGGAAATCCTCTCCCTGCTCTATCGCTACTTTCACAGACGAACTACATTCCCTAATTTCGCTAAGTCTAACCTTCACGCCAAGAACACGGCATGCCACTTACACATTAACAAACCACCAACATTTTCTCCATATTCCATCGGGGAGAAGTAAATTCCAATCGAGCATCTTCTTCCCGAGAAATACTGTCCTGTGAAACAGACCCCCAACAAAATGCTTCCCGATGACTAAACCTGATCTTAACTTGTTCAAGGCTAGTGTTAGCCGTTATTTTTTACGCACAAATGGCCTCCTAATGTAATCTTCTAACTCAAGTAGTCCCCGGACCTTGTAAAGGGTGAACCTTACTGATATATATATATATATATATATATATATATATATATATATATATATATATATATTTGGTTGGATAGATGTGAGTTTGTGACCCTGGGTTTCACGCTTTAGCTATATGTTAGCTCTATCTCTGATATTGAGCGCTTTCTGATAAGTATGCATATAATATATAAATAATTATACATATATATATATTTATTTTATATTTACTTTTCACACACACACACACACACACACACACACACACACACACACACACACACACACACACACACACATATATATATATGAAGGGAAGAGTTTATAGTAGTTCCAACGAGAGAAAGGTGTGTATATTAAAAAGAACAGAGAAATCGCAAACGTTTTTGGTTGTAATGTGGATTCTTTTTTTAAATATATTATCCTTTATTTTCCATAATTTTGCTACACGGGTTTCCGATCTCGTGAGCTTCATCAGGCAAAGAGTGGATATTTCCATATATTATTAAAAGGGATTCATTTTTCTTGTGTTTTTCGATATTAAATATTCTCGAATTTAGACATTCTCTTTTTTGTGTGTTAGTGACCGAAATGCCTTTCTTGAACTGGCAGTGAAAAAGTTCTGCGTGAAGGGTAAGAAAACAATTAAGACTGGTCCGATAAAGGCTGAGAAAGATATCTCCGATAAGAGAGTCGCAATAGGTATAGGTCCGGTGATAATTTCGACACATCGGGAATTCAATTTCTCAAAACCACAAACACGACATTTTAAAAAAAAACACAAACACAAACAAACAGTTCTCGAATGACATAACAGAGAGAGAGAGAGAGAGAGAGAGAGAGAGAGAGAGAGAGAGAGAGAGAGAGAGAGAGTAATCTGATCAAATCAAACACCCGATTGTGCTAGGTAGGATATTTCTTCTTAATATACCTTCTGGACTGGCTTCCTAGTTAAGCGCTGAGGTTGTCTTAAAAAAGATCTGTTTAAATGATATAAATAACTGATTGCTTCAACTGTAATATAAAACAATGCTAACATTTGAAGAATATCTGAACAAAGGATCATCGCCACATTATTTTTGATATATATACTGATCCTAAACTAAGAAAAAGTTAGAAGGGGATCAAATGACTAAGAAGCAAGTGAATGATTTGCAACGTAATGAATTTTCACTCTCGCCTCCCAGACAAACTGCATAAGCACAGGTCAAATGTTACGACATTTTCATCCTACAATGAAAATTGTTTGTGTTGGAATGAATGGGGCTATTGTTTTAGAACAATGCTTTCTTGTAAACAGACCAATCTTGCTGCAACGAACCCAGGAATTTTGGCCTTTTTTTCCCATGATACATATTTGGAGCGTTGAACTTCAGATTTTAGTTACGTCTAATGTTTAGATTATTTTTAACTTGCTGTTTTCAATTAATGACGCATTTTGTAATAAAGGATTCACTTTTCGGCCTTCTACTCTTTCTTTGTTTCTACAACTTCTAGTTCAGTCTGTTCTTATCTACCTATCTATCGATCGATCGAGTTACCTCGATAGATATATAGCTATTTCAATCTCTTTATACCTCAGACTATTAACATAATTTTCTATATGCTCATGTATATTACATATACGTATATTCACACTTATATCTCTTACTCTGTATGCATTTATATATATATATATATATATATATATATATATATATATATATATATGTGTGTGTGTGTGTGTGTGTGTGTTAATGATATAGGGTCAGGCTGAGATACTTGTAAACATAAAAATTCTTATGAAAAAGGATCTATCTATCTAGTTAGCTATCTTTTCATACCTCAGACTATTAATATCATTTTCTCTATGCACATATACATGTTAGTGTTTATTCATAAATCTCCCTGTCGATCTCTGTATATATATATATATATATACATATATATATATATATATATATATATATATATATATATATATATATATGTGTGTGTGTGCGTGTGTATGTATGTGTTTGTGTGTGTGTGCGTTTGTGTGTGTGTGTGAATATGGGTTCGGTGGATAAATTGTCGCTTAAATTACACAAAAATTAAAATAACACTGACATGACGTTTTAACAGACATATTTAACAAAATTACACAAAAATATCTTGAAATACTAAAGAATAAATTTATTCAATACAATTGCCATTTGCTTCACCAAACGACTTCGGAATCTCTTGCATCTCTTCTGGAAGGTTTCCTAAGCTGCCATAATCGTTGCCTTCTGTTCATCTTTGGTGTTACAAGGAGTTTTGTTGGTCTCTGTTCGCCCCACACATAATAATCAATGGTGTTGCAGTTTGGAGAGTTAGGTGGCCAGATGTAAGGGGCAATGTGATCGCAGAAATTGTCTGCCAGCCATAACTGGGTTCTCCTGCTTGTGTGTCATGGTCCTGTTGCCAGACATAGCGTCTTCCAGCAACCACCCTCTTGACCCAAGACACCACTACCTTCTCGAGACACTTGCTGTATGCCTCCGTGTTGAATCTGAGGTCCTGTGGAAAGATGAATGGAGGCATAATGTCGCTATTACTAGTGAAAACACCATGATGTTGGCTGAATATATCATCCGGTTCTTTCCGAATCCTCTGCACCGTCCTCAGATTGACATCCACTCACTCTGAAATGTTCGTATTGGAGCTTCCGGCGCGAATGCCAAACAGGTAAAGCATGCCGTTTCCAAATTTTGGGAGGAGTGAATTGCCTCATGGTGTCCTTTTTCTCACAGACGGTGCCCAACTGACCCTACTATACTGTGCAGTCAACAAAATCAATAACAACGCACATGCGCGAAATAAAAAAATATAGAATGGCGACAATTTACCCATTGCACTATATATATATATATTCAATTCAATTCAAGAAAGAAATTCAGATTACCAACACACAAACAGAAAATGTCTCATGTCGAGAATATTTAACATTGAACATGAGGAAAAATTAATTATTATTTTTAATAATATGTGGAAATCTCCACTTTTATCTGAAGACGGTCGCGAGACCAGAAACACGTGTCGTAAAATTATGTAAAACAAAGCATAATATTTTTTCTAAATAAATCCACATTACAACCAAAAACTCTTCTCTTCTTTTTAATATACATACTTTTCTCTCGTTGGAACCACTACATTATATTTCTTTCTTTTATATAAATATATATATATATATATATATATATATATATGAATTCATGCCTATGTTAACTATATATGAACAGGTTCATACGAACAAAGAGTCTATCTATCTATTACAATCTGTTCACACTTCTCTCTCTCTCTCTCTCTCTCTCTCTCTATATATATATATATATATATATATATATAATATATATATATATATATGCATTTGCTTATGTAGTAATCGGATAATCATATGCCGGCCGCGACTGTAATTAGTAACCCTTTCCCCTTGTCGATGACCATCGTCCACTGATAACTGAATGAATCTAAGTTTCATTGCCATTCGAATGCGTGATTCGCACTGACCGATTTGTTTGTCAGTTTTCCGCCTCTCAAATCAGACAGGACTTATTCAAATGAAAGTAAAGCAACAACTTTCCCGCCCCACCATGTCGATCGAGATTCTTATTTAGATAAGACTGATCAATATCGATATGGTTGCAAAAGCGCTAACATGATAACAAGTTGAGATCAACTAGAAAGTGATCTGAAAACTCATTGCCTTTTACACACACGAACACACACACACACTGACATAAAACACGCACATTGATATATCACACAAACAGACGCACAAAAACGTACAAACCGACATAGCACACACAAAGACACAAACATAGGTACACATTGAGATGACACACACAAACACTTACACTGTTATAACACACGAACAAACAGACGCACAGATATATCATACATGCATATACACTGGCAGAACACACACAAAGACAATGATATAACAGATGCACATTGATATAGCAGACATTAACACACGCACTAAATCACACACCCTGACATTACACTTGCAGACATACTGACATACCATGCACATATTAATAGACATAACACACGCACAAACATTCGAATATATGCTTACAAATGAACTAACATAGCAAAGAACATGAACATACACACAAAACACACACACAAGCACAAAACACACACAAACACGTAAACGCTGAAAAAACGTTGAAATACAATTACACAGAAGCACATATACACATAGAGTCACACAAACACGTGCACACATGTACACAGAGAAACACATATAAACACATAAGCACATGTATACATTACATATGTACATATATATATATATATATATATATATATATATATATATATATATATATATGTGTGTGTGTGTGTGTGTGTGTGTGTGTGTGTGTGTGTGTGTACAGCGATGAATGGATGTTTCCCCAGGGAGGTGCCGTGCGTTGAGCAACTATTGGGCCTGAAACTGAACCCCGATCGCAAGTGGAACTCGTAGTTGCTGGGAAAAATGGTCGGGTTCCCTTTAACGCTCAAGTAATTATCTGACTCTTCGCGTTATCCTCTGCCTTTATAAGGACCGGATCAGGCCTAAAATTGAGTACTGCTTCGATATTTGGGCAGAAGCTGCCCAGTCGTCACTTTCCAGTTTCGAGAGAGAGTCCCATACAGTCCCTGCGTCCTTCTGACTGGCAAAATATTTTCCACCCTACAACCGCTTTCTTACAGACGAAATGTCACGAGCCTCTCGCTGCCGTGTAACTCTTTCCATGGAAAGTGCTAAAACAAACAACATTCCTTAGTTCCAACATTTCTAACTTTCACGGCTGAGACGCATCATGCCACACACATTGTAACTAACCACCTTTATTCATTTCGTATTCCATTGGTGAGAAGTAAGTTCCACTCGAGTTAGCTTATTCCTGCGAACCATTGCTTTGTGGAACCGACTACCAAGAATGTTATGGTCCAGGTCCTTGTACCACGGTG
The DNA here is from genome assembly GCA_903632075.3 of Acanthosepion pharaonis. Classification (NCBI taxonomy): domain Eukaryota; kingdom Metazoa; phylum Mollusca; class Cephalopoda; order Sepiida; family Sepiidae; genus Acanthosepion; species Acanthosepion pharaonis. The sequence continues at coordinate 1,529,697 of CAHIKZ030000968.1, forward strand.
ATGGTCCAAGGTAGAACCAATAAAGAAGAACTCGAACACGGATATGGAATAACACAGATATATTACAAACAGGAATATATACAGAGAAGTAGAAAGTGTCAGTACGAACAATCAGGGAGAACAATGTAGTCTTGACCAGTATCACTATTCCAATGTCTTGTAGTAATTGTCTGAACGCGACTCTGTTCCGAACTGCCTCTGACTCGAATGACTGACTCGCTCGCTCTGACTGACTGATAGACTTCTGACGGACCTAACTCCAGACTTCAGACTGAACGGCATTTAGTCACCCCCTCACGAGGAC
>CAHIKZ030000968.1:1535000-1632500 GCA_903632075.3 Acanthosepion pharaonis
TATGATAAGTGACCTTAATGTCCACCATGCCAGGTGGCTTAAGCACTCTGACACTGGCTTCGCTGGCATCCAAACCCTGAAATTTTCAATCACGCAGGTGGTGGATTTCTCCAAACGTTTTCCAAGTACCCATAATGAACACGCTTCTATTCTAGATGTCTTTTTACCTCTATCCCTGAATCATGTCGTACCATGCAAATCTGCACTCTTGGCAGCTCTGATCATGTAGTCGCGTCTGTAAATAACACTTTCCGCTCCTCCACCAGCTAAGAACCTCCTACCAATAGAATATTTTTCTCTTATCAACGAGCAGAGTGGTACTCGTTCCGTGATTTCCTTCGTGACGTTCCTTGGAATGAAGTTTTTAATCGTAATGTTTAAAAATGCGCGCCTGAGGTCTCCTCCTTTAATTCCAGTAATGAAATACCAAGTTAAATCAGCTTCATCTCCTTGGTTCTCACCTGCATATTCGGCTGATATAGCCCACAGGAATCGCTTCTTCCAGCTATATTAGTACGACACGTCTGATTGCAACAGACGTCTTTTATCTCTGCTCGTAATGAGCGCAAGCGTGTCCTCAAAGAAGCGACGTTAATTTGTTTGCTGCTAGAATTAAACAACGTATAGTATCTCGCAAGTTCAGTTTTAGAGATTATTGGCGGGTCTGCAAGAGTGTGCTGAACGACAGCAAATCCTCAATCCCTCCTCTATTTAATCAATTTGATGTCTTGACATGTACAGTAGATCAGATTGAATGCTTTGCTCGGAAATTCTCTTCCAACTTAACACTCGACTCATTTTTGTATATCCACCCCTGATTTCTCCACTTGGACAGAGGTTCTGTTGGGTGATATGCGTATAAACAGACATATTAATAAAGAGAAAAAGAAATTGGACAAAAGAAAATGCATCTACAATGAATAGAAATAACTAAAAGAAAATGAAAAGAAAAAAGAGAATATTAGAAACAGTTAACTCCAACGAAGTTTCGTTATTTATCAATATAAGTTTCAATGCGAGGATGATTGCGTAAGTAGGACAACTCAGTTATTAGAGAATAGTATTTCCAAACATAACCTTATGCATCAGAAAAGGTCCACTTGGAAATGTGCATATGCCTTCTGGTAAATCCTCGAATAGCTCGTTAATAATTGTCTATGTCCATAGGTCTATCATGTTTTCTGTGTTGAATAAAACACATTCTGGCTTTTATCTGAATGTTATTGAAGCACTCTTCTTTGTATAAGCAAAAAGGATGTTTATTGGGTCTCATTGTGAAATGTTTATCGCATAATTGTAAGTGCGTCAAGATATTACTGATATGTAAGTAGTTCTTAGCCTCATTTCTCCACTTTCTTTTAGTCGTGATGCGCAGTATTTTCATTCCTCCCTCGAAATCTAGTGAGAGAGGAACGACAACCAGTCAGCATTTTGTAATAGTTTATTCTCTTATTTTTCTCTTGTTCTTTTTTTCGTATCGCTATTTAAGGTGGCATCCAATGTACAATTTCCTCTTTATTTTAACATTTAAATTAAATTTTGTTTTCTGTTTTAATATCATTGCCCATTTTTTGTCTTTAAATTAAAATGACATTTGCCTCAGTAAACAATATTGTCCAAAATAGAATAAACATACATAAGTAATTTTCCTGCTAAAAGTAAGTTCATCTAATAGTCTCTTTCTGTCAGTAATGTTTGTATTAATTTCAAAGCATAGATAATGATTTTTCCCATTTATAACGCATTTCTATAATAAAATCATTTATAATTAATTTCTATGACACAAATATTTATAATGCATTTCTGTAGTAAAATGATTCCCCTCATCATTTCTATAGTTTGTTTAAGATATGAATCTCATAGCTCTATTCTGTTAGTAATGTTTGAAATTATTTCTGACCACAGAGAAAGTTATTCTCTTATTTACAATGCATTTCTATAATGAAATCATTTTTATTGTATTTACTATATTAAAATATTTAGTTTATAAATCTATAGTAATGTTTATCTCTATCTATAAAAGGTAGGATGTGTGTGTGTGTAACGAATGCACGGTCGCAATTTTCGACGAATTTGCACCAAAATTTACATACACATGCTCCAAGTTAGCGGAAAGGCCAATAAGGATATTGCGTTTCCCAACTTCCATCGATAATGGAAATAATCGATTTTTTCATGCTTCTATGACAGTTTTCATGTAGTTTGCGGCCATTTTCTACTGGCCGGAGTGAGAGCCTATAGCTGGCTGCCACGAATAGGCAGGAAGATTCTATTGGCCAGCGTGAGAGCCAACAGCTGACTGACACGAATGTTAACTAGCATGCTAGCATGCAAAAAAATCGATAGCTGCATTCGTCACAAGTGGGAAAAATTTAAATCTGCATGGCACTTTACTCCAATTGGCTCATTCGCTTGCTTAAACTCAATGTTGATTCTGATTCTGCAGAACTGGGTTTGGGCGTGAAAAAGTATTTGTTGTTAACATTCTTTTTTTATTCGGTTTTTCCAATTCCGAGTCGTTTTTTAAGCTGATCGTTTTGTGTTCATTTTGTTTAGTTCTTTTTTCGTTTAGTATAGAGCTTAGAAAAAATTCGCAGTGTGAGATAGGCAAGAAGTAAGGCATGTAGCAACATCAGCACGGAAAAGGACACTCCTTTAAAAGCAAGGAAGGGCAAAAATATTTTAAGCCAAGTGATAGTGATTGCTGTATGAGTTGTACAATTTTTGAATCAAGCACGGGCAACGCCGGGCCATGCTGCTAGTATATGATAAGTATCAAATACGTATTCTGTCAGTAAAGGTTGTAATATACCCTCACCACTAAGTATTCCAATTTAGAATACCTACACATAGGGTCTGTCTGAAGTTATTATGCAAGTCATACAAACCTCAATTACTCGAAGTTAGTTTAAACATTTTTTGTCAAATGTAAAATGATTAATTTAGACGTCCCCTCTCCCCCGCACAGCTTGAATTTAGTTTTTTAGTTATTTTGAGCATGTCTTAGTAAGGTTATTGGAGATTATTTACATTATTCGGACTATTGTCCTCATCTTTGTCGCCATATTTGTCAGAACGTTTCGGCCGTTGTACGCTCCGGCCTTCTTCAGGTGGTTGGAATGTCGAACTGAACCCTTTATTTCGCTCACTGGGGGTAGACTCTTCTAGTTTCACGTTCCATGTTTGATGGATGTCAGTACAATATGGGAACCAGTAATAAGGAGTGCCAGAGAAAAGCAATGATAACAGCAAAATTGCAATATGAGCACTAGTAAAAATGGTTACTGAAGACATTAGGTTTATAATACCTAGAAATTCATACCCAGATGTCCTCAAGGACACATGGCACAGTGGATAATGGCGTTGGTTAGATCCAGTGACAGGACCCAAAGAGTGTGAATTCAATACCCGGTTAAGTGGAGAACTTTCAGAGGGAAATTAACAGGAGATAATTGATAACTGACATCCATCAAACATGGCACGTGGAACTAGAACAGTCTACCCCCAGTTAGCGAAATAAAGGGTTCAGTTCGACATTCCAAGAGGCCGAAACGTTGTGATAAATATGGCGACAAAGTCCGAATAATGTAAATAATACCTCATCTCAGATATATCGACAGACTCTGAAGGTTATTGGAGTTATTATAAAAACTGCAGTCTGAAGTTATGCATATTAAATTAATTGAAATCTAATAAAACCATTTTTCCTTTTCTATAATATATGCTGAAACATGATTAATGGATAAGATCTAACAAATGCTGAAAAACAGAAAATAGCAAAAGTTATTGAGTAAGAGAATGTCCACATTGAATATATCAAAGGAGCTTCGCAGAGATTATTGAATGATAAAGTTGGCCGTTGAAAAGATAACTAATTTGAGAATTAGAAGTAAAGGAAAAGATTTTAAGAGGTTATAGAGAAACAATCACTTTTGACCAGTGCTCTGATCTTTGAACAGATTGCTATTGAGGAAATCAAGAACAAAAGGTATGGAATACTTCGCAAATGAGATCCGTCAAGAAATCTCCATGGCGATCTCTTCTCGGTAAAGCAAATATTTTAAAGCATTATAACTGGGCCAAGAAATACATGAAAACTGATTTTTCTAAAGTAACTTTCACTGACGAATCTCGGTTGCAACTCGAGGGACCTGAAGGATTGACCAAAGAATGTATCTGTCAGATGAAGATCTACCTGTAGCTAAAAGAAGGCAGCAATGAGACGTTAGTGTAATGATATGGGTTGGAATTGTCGACCATATCATTATTGAACCTTCATAGTCGATGAAAGAGTTAACCTGACCAATGTTAACTATTTGTATTTTGATGGGTAAGACTTTCTTTAAATGGTAAAAATCCTAGCCTTGCAATTTCAATTTTAGTGAAGTGTGTATTTATGCATGCCAATGTGCCTTCGTATGTATCTAAGATTACCCCCAAATTTTTGAGCGTCAAAGGTTTACAGAAGATAATGGAATGGCTACCATTAGTTCCAGGTCTGAATTCGAATGAACATTCATGGCGAATTGTGAAGATGAAATTATATGAAAGTGATAAATAATATGACAGCAAAGCAGACCTATCGTAAAATTTCAGTTAAATTTCACGTCTAACTCGTTAATCATCTTGACTACAATTAATCCTAATATTTAACGGCCATCGTGATTTTTTTTCTTTTCTTTTTACTCTGCTACGACTGGCCACTCACTCATGATTCTAAGGACAGACCCCCCTCCTAGTACCTGTTACCCCCTCCCTCTTAATATACAAGAATGTCATTTAAACATAGCAAGGTCTAAAAGATCTGTAAGCGACAGAACGATTCTCCAAATAAGTTATCTGAATGTCCATTCTTTGATATAACTTATCTTGAACTATACTCAATACTGATTCTCAACTTGTAAAATTGTTTCAGAGTTAGTTCTCTGCCATTTTTAATTCTTGTTTGAACTGGTTAATTATTTTTTTCTCTTTTGTTTTTTCTTTTCCTTTTGAATTCTTGTTTTTCCTTTTCTAATTGATGTTTTCCGTGGTATTTGAGGGTTTAAATTTGAGTTTTTGCTGCGTTCTTACATTTTTCCGTTTGGTGGGAGTAAGGGAGTGTAAAAATTGTTCATGTCCATATATATATATATATATATATATATATATATATATATATATTACCCTGCTGCTACTGACCACTTACTCATGATCCTAAGGACAGACCCTACCATAGTATCTGTTACCTCCCTTTCATCTTAATATACTAGAATGTCAGCGCAACATGGCATGGTCTAAAAGATCTACCCCTACCCATGATTTATTGTCATCTTGTAAAGTTTTTTCAGTGGTAGGTCTCTGCCATTTCTAATTCTTCGTTGAATTTCTAAAGGATATCTCGATATTTTTCTTTCTTTTTTTAATACGAGTAGTCCGAAATTTTGCTCAGCATCATGATCACCAGTCACATGATATCGGGATTCTCGCAGTGCCATGTCACGCATGTAAAGGTCTCCTTGAAAGCATCTCCAGTGAGCAACCCCCAGATCACACTATATTGCAGTCTGCATCAGTTCCCTTTCCGCAGATGATACATTAGATGACCGACTGCTACTACAACGCTAGGCCTTTCCTTACAGAAATAACACTGCATGATTCTAAGCAACCAAATATATAAAATTAAACCAGCTCAACAAAAAACACCTAAACTCCTTAACCTTTCTTGCTTTAAAATTCGTTGTATTCCTAACAACTTCTAGAGTGTGGAATATTTCTTCCTCGAAAAGTCTCAGGACATCCTAGTTCTCTGCGAAACTAATCTTAATTCTTCAATCCCCTCCTTAGATATCTCGATTGCTTGCTTTCTTTTTTCTTTAGGAAAGGCTGTAATGTCCACATGCATGGCCTAGGGGTTTATGCTCGCAAACATAGGGAACTCTTTCTTGAATCTCAAAATAATTTTTACATGTGTCTCAGTCTCTCTCTACTAAACTCAGTCAGCTATCTATTCTTTTTCTACCGTTCCCCTTCCTCTCATGGCTGTTGCGTGCTAGATAGTATTTCTGTTAATAAAGAAAATGCAATCTCCCTATGTCTGTTTGCAAATGTATTTATGCTCGGTGAATATAAAGCCCACTATGCCAGATGGCTTAAGAACTCAGTCACTGACCTCGCTGGCATCCAATCCCTGAACACAATCTCTCAGGCAGGTGGTGGACTTCCACACATATTTCTCCAGTGCATCTGATGGACACGCCTCTCTTCCAGATCTTTTTTTTTTAACTCTATCTCAGATTCATGTCATATCATGCAGCTCTACTCTCTTGGTAACTCTGGTCATGAAGTTTTATGTGTAAACATCTCTTTTCGCTCGCCAGCCAGTCAAGAACCTCCTACCAACTGAATGTCTTTGTTATCAACGAGCGGATTTGGACTCTTTTGAGACGTCCCTTGGAATGAAGTCTTTAATCATCCCGTTCGAAAATACACGTCTGATGTGAAAAGCCGGCATCGATGCTTTCATTCCAGCAAGGAAATACCATTTAAATAGCGTTCATCTCTTTGGTTCTCACCTGCATTCTCGGCCGATATAGCCCACAGGAATCGCTTCTTCCAGCTGTACCAGGGCGACGCGTCTGATTGCAATAGACGTCTCTTTGTCTCTATTTGCAAGCGTATTCTGAAAGAAGCAAAGTTACTGTTTGCTGATAGAATGAAATAACTTATAGCACCTCGCAAGTTCGTTTCTAGCGGCTCTGCAAAAGTGCAATGATCAACAGCAAATCCTCAATCTATCTTCTGTTCAATCTGTTCGAAGTTCTGACATCTACATCTTTGCTCGGAAATTCTCTTCCACTCGACTCATTTGATGTATCCACGCCTGATTTCCCCATTAGGACACAGACTCTACTGAGTGATATGCGCATATCTCCGTCACTAGTCTCGGACATTATTTCTAAATTAGACTCCCATAAGGCAAGCGGTGATGACAGGATCCCAGTCATCGTCCTAAAGAAATGTGCACCCGTTCTCTCTAATCTCTACGATTACTGTCTCGCTGCTTCCTGCTTTTCAGCTTGTTGGAAGTTCTCCTCTGTAGTTCCTGTTTTAAGAAATCTGGAGACCATTTTAACTCCTCTAACTATCGCTCTATTAGTTTCCTACCGCTATTCGAGACTTTAATAAACGCTGAATTCGTTAAGCATCTTGCTTCTCCGTAGGTACTCTCTGACAAACAAAATGGCTTCCATTTTGTCAAGTCTACCGCTCATGTGCTAACGGCCATCACTGAATATGCAAGCACTTGATAATAACGGTGAATGTTCGAGCTGTGGCTCTAGATATCTCAAAGTCGTTTGACAGGTTTTGGCACGCTGGTTTTCTACGTAAGCTCCAGAGCTACGGAATTACTGGATGATTGTTTGATTTAATCTAATCGTTCCTACCAAATCGTGAAATGATGGTCGTTTTGAATGTACTTGCTTCCAAACCTTTTCACACAAACGTTGGTGTTCCCCAAGGCTTTATCCTGTGTCCTACGCTATTTCTGATCTTCATCAATGATCTTCCTGGTGGTATCAGTTCCCAAGTAGACATGTATATTGCATGACACTACCAATTTCTCCTGTCTCAATAGCAAATCCGTCAGAGGTGACAAAGTTAACCTGGCCGATACTCGTGAAAAGGACCGTTAATCTTTGGTTAACTGGAAAAGGAAAACGGTTTTAAATTTTAACGCCTCCAAAACCCAGTTGCTCTCATTTAACCACCAGAGAGAAATTTTCCTGCTCGCCATCGTCATGGCTGATGCTAGACTCACGGAGAGCAACACACTGCGCTTTCTAGGCCTCACGTTTTCAACTGACTTGAAGTAAAACGGCTACATCGAATCAATGGCTGCAAAGAAAGTTGAGTCAGTGTGGCATGGCAGAAGGTTTTCCATCTTGCACATTGTCTTTTCTACAAAAATACTCATAGCAACTGCTCTTGCGAGCCTTTTTTTTCCTGTTGCCTGGACTACGTGAGTTTAAGCGAGCTAATAGATTAACATCTAGGTTCCACCCTTTTACTGTTGAATTAGGTAAATATAACGGCCACTTCTACTCCAACAGTTTATTTTCTAGGACTTCCAGACATCAAAAATCTTCTAAAATCTTCTAAAATTTCAATGCAACGTCAATCGCCATCTTCTATCTTCTTGAATCCCATTCAGCTTTTATTCTTTCCTGCCCCCCTATACCCAGTTTTTCTCTCACCTTCATTCTCTGTAACCCCATGTGTACTTGTGGTATTCTCACCTTGCTTGGGGTGAAATTATTAACACAATGTCAGTAATTGAACCTGCTGAAGCAAAAGTTTAACAAAATCAATGAATAACAGATCGCTAGTCGTTATTGAGAAGAAGGGTCACTATATTAAAATATAAATACTTCAAAAACTTATCATATATGTTTGTTATTTGTTCGATTATAGATGCTAATCAGTTGCTGATGATTTTATTCCATTGTTATTTAAATGAGTGATTTTATGGTTTATGCATAATGACTTCAGACTGTAGTTTTTATAATAAATCCAATAACCTTAATTAAACATGTTGAAATTACCTAAAAATTTAACACAATCTTTGCTTTAGTGTCTAAATTAACCCTTTAAAAGTTGTTCAAAGCAAATTAGTGTTATTGAAGTTTATGTGATTTGCATAACTTCAGTCGGACTGTATAGCAAAATAATTTGTAAAGTATTTCTCTACTAAAATGTTTTGAACATTATTTCTATAGCAATGTTTATATATCATGTCTCATAGCCTTATTCTATTGAGAACAAATGGCTTTTCTGTATGAAAATAATTAGTTATTCATTTCTACAGTAAAACGTCCAGCACATTATTTCTGTAGGAATGCATTTTTCGAGTCATATTTATTCAATTATCTCTTTTCTGGCTTTAGTCATGGCATGAATTCCCGGTCCGTTGATAATTTCCTGGTTTCTATGATACAACTAATTCTTAATGAATTACTTTATTAACTGAAAATACCTTATATTTTCTTTTAATCTTTTAACTTCATGCAAGGCTGTATAGCCACTAAGACATAAGGGGTTACTGAGTGTGAAAAAAAATAAAAAAAGAAGAGAAACATTATTAAAGCACGAGAACAGTAAAAGAGTAAACAAGACAATAGATAACGACTGACATTGCATTTAAAGTTTTGAAGATCAAAGTTGAAAGCACGGAACTGGAAGAGTGTTCCACAAATGAGAAGAAACTGTTAGCATCGAACTTACGGTTGGATCTAGCAAATTGATGAGTCCTTGTTGCCAATCTAGTAGTGCGCTTAAATTCATAAAGATAACTCAATTATGAAATAAATTCATAAAACTTAGGTGTTATAGGTGAAAGACCATTAGATTACCATGAGAGTATTTATAGATCTCCTAAAATATCTATTCTCTTTGTACTGCATGCGTTGCCTTTTGTCTTCTGAAAATCGAGTCTTCTATATCTACATTAAATTTCTATAATAAATGTTAATATCATACAGATATAATACAATTTCTAATATCTGACAATTCCTTTTTTTCACTGACAATTGCAATGTATTTCTATAGTAAATGATCATCAATTTTACATCTAGCACCCTTATAAACACTTTCCTTAATTCTGGAAAGCTGACAATTTCTTTTCTTTTGATCTTCAAAGCAAGACATACAGATTTAGCGCCGTTAATTGTTAAAAAGGATTTTACGTCAAAAAAAAAAATATTTGATTTTTTATCATTAAAATTTTCCTTCTGACAAAGATATTTAGTTTATTTCATGAACAGAACGAGGAAAAGCTAAACGGTTGTGAATTCGAGTCGGAGTAATGTCAGTGGGTATCACGAAACCTGCTTGTAAATCAGACGCAATTTCAGATAGCATTATTGCTTCCTTTTCAATCATACTTCGAGAATTCTCTAATGTTTAAAGTATTGGTTAGCTTGAACATGTACTTTGGAATGCATGTATCTGGGAAGCAGTTTTTTTTAATTTATACAAATTTATTTAAAGAGCAACAAAAATTATTCGTCAATGATTTTTTAAAGTCCTAAATGTCACCGGATTGAAAGGGGATATAGCAGGAAGATTCGGACTAGGAACCCGCAACGAACGCGGAGAAAAATTTGGGGAGCGTCTTGGCAGTGGACGGCAAGTACGACACTGAGATCCGTAGACGTATTGGGCTGGCCAAGGACACATTCCAAAAGCTTGGCAGAGTATTGCGAGACAGGAGGATATCTTTGGTAATAAAGAAAAGAATACTTAGCTGTTACCCGACATCTATTTACATTATTTGGACTATTGTTCTCATCTTTGTCGCCATGTTTATCACAACGTTTCGGCCGTTGTACGCTCCGGCCTTCTTCAGGTGGTTGGAATGTTGAACTGAACTCTTTATTTCGCTCACTGGGCTAGACTGTTCTAGTTCCACGTGCCACGTTGTGATAAACATGGCGATAAAGATGAGGACAATAGGCCGAATAATGTAAATAGTGTACATAATACCTCATCTCAGAAATATAGACAGATACGTGACACCTGTTTTCCTTTACGGAAGAAGAGACTCGAGGCGACAGAGATGTGGTTCTACAGAAGGATGCTAAGGATAGCATAGACCGAGCGTGTGAGCAACGATGAGATCATAGAGAGATTGCAAACAAGGAGGAGGGTTATACTTAATATCAGGAAGAGGCAGCTGAAGTTTTTGGGACACATAATGATGGAGGAGGGCCTGGAGAATCTGATACCCACGGTTCGAATAGAAGGAAATAGAGACAAGGGAAAGCTGCGCGTGACATACCTGGCGGGCTTGAGGAGGGCTTGGGAGAGGAAGCGGAGGGAAGGAACTTGTTGAGAGCTGCAAGTGATTGGGGTAGGTGAGAGCCATGATCGCCCACGCCCTGAAAGAACATAGCACAAAAAAAGAAAGAAATGTCACCGGAAAAATGTTTTGAAATATAGAAATTTTTTTAAAGAACACGTCTGTGATAGGATAAGGAACAGTTCTGTTATGACTGGAATCCGATATGTTTTTTTACAAGTTTCGAAAGTAAGCGACATCTTGCCTTGTGTTCAGAACGGCATAACCTGTACTAACGCTGCTTAACAAATCAAATGCGCGTGAAGCCTGCTTAACAAATGAAAATCAAACGACATAAAAATAAAATCAGCAGAATTTCTTTCTTTCTATCTTATTTCCTGATGAAGGTTTAATAACAGTAAAACGTTAGATTTATAAACATTTCCTCTTTGTTCTTTATCCTATCATTCTATCGGATATGGATACATATTTGATAATTATTTGATCCAAATTATATATATATATATATATATATATATATATATATATATATATATATATTGATGATATATATATATATATTGATAATTGATATATATATATATATATATATATATATATATATATATATATATCTATATCTATATATATATTTACTAATTAGGATTCGGTTTCGGTTCCATCTAACTAAAGTTTACTTCAGCTCTAAACTCCTAAGGCTTGTCCTTTCCTATGCAATTATAACTCTACGCAGTAGTAACCCTCTAATTTGAGTTGCTCTTGGACCTTGTAGTGGATGAAGATTATATATATATATATATATATATATATATATATATATAATAAAAGGCTTAAACACTAATATTCCATGGTCATAATTTATTCCATTGGAATCGTAAATACGATCCAATTCATCAAACCTACAAATTCAACATCTCTCTCAGAAGTGGAAGGTAGCAAGCCTCTCGCTGCTCTATAGTTACTTCCACGGAAAGTGTTAGCTGGTCACGTCAATTGAAACCTTCCCGGCAAGGACACGCCATGCCACTTACATACTAGCAGACCACCCACATTCTTTCCGTAAACCATGCACACAAAAAGGTTTTTTTTTATTAAGAACAATCAAACACTTGCCAAGTTTAATTAAGGTTTTTAACGCTTTTTTAATTTTTAATTAGGAGACAAATTTATTATTTTTTATTCATTTTACTTCAGTTATTTTACTTTATTTATTTGATTTGCTTAAATACCTGAAGTTTTTAGGTGGAGTGCAGTGTACACAGTACTGGGACCAAACTTTAATCCGTGGTTCATCTGCCATGGCCTAGCAAGTTGGGACGGTGACAACGAGGCAGTTTGTTACGTCAGGCTGTCCTTGTCCTCCATCTTCTCCTGGTATGTTATAGCTATTTAAAGCATAGCTGGCTACCTAAACAGGTACTATCACGCCGGGACAAGGTGAACCTGTGAGCAATGGTAATTAAGGGTTCACTCCAATGTTTAATGTCATACCCCCCACACACACATATATATATATATATATATATATATATATATATGTTACACATTATGAAATGGACAAAGTCCGACAATTATTTTAAAAACATTTTTATGTTTATATATTGTTTTTTATGGACACAAATATTTAAGTAAATGCTGTGTTTATGATATGTTTTATTAACAACAAATACTGTTTATTATAAGCAGAGCATTTGCTTAAACATTTGTATCTATAAAAAGAATGTATAAACATAAAAAATGTCTCATATATATATATATATATATATATATATATATATATATATATATATATGAAGAAATATAGTTAATTAATAATTAAGTTATGAAAACTTGGTAATCCGTATGAGTAATCCCAAGGACGATGAAATCCTGAGAGCTCAATGTAAATCCAGAGCTAATATTTAAAAAAAAAACAGACCACTTAAAGTGGTCTGTTTTTTTTAATATATAATACATATATATATATATATATATATATATATATATGCTCTCGGAAAATCCGGTTGAGTTCACTTGAGAGAAGTCTAAGTTTAAAAACAGTGGCTCCTACTGCTATTAACGCATGGCTCTTCAACTGAATTGAGCTCTCCGAGACACTGGCGTATTTCGTATAGAAAACGTTAAAATTTCCCTTTCTCTCTGCCATGCGACGATAGCCTAGGGATAGGATCTATGACTGATGTATGTGAATGCAACTAACGCTGCTGGAATTCGAACTCGACTCACTCGTTGCGCAAACTGCACAATGCACACCCGAGCTTGTTATTCTCAATTGCTCACCCATCTAAGTACTGACCAGGCTCGACATTGCTCAACTTCGTTGATCTGACGAGAACCGGTGTTTCAACGAGATATTTTCCTAAGACGCTAGAACAAAACTTGGTTCCGTAGATGGTAATGAATAAAAAAACAAAGGAAGAAGTTATTTCATTGAAACTATGAAATTACCGTTATGCAAAGGACACGTTTTCATGATAGCATATCATATGTAACAATGGTTCCTTGTTGACATTAAATTCGATTCACACCATTTCCTGAGCCGAATCTAACGAGCCATCGAAAACACGTGACCCCCAGACTGGACTGGTTTTAGGTGTGTAACATGCAACATTAGACCAACAATGGAGTACTGTTGCCATATCTAGATTGGAGCTGCTCGATCTTTCCTTTCCAGATTTGATAGAGTTTAAAATCATTTACGCGGTCTTGTAAGGGTGACTTATTTCCCATTCTACAGCCTCTTTCCGCATAGACACAATGTTGCAAGACTATCACTATTTCTATGGCAGCTGTTCAGATGAGATCCACCCTTTAGTATCTTTTATTCAAACTTTTAAAACTGCGAATAACCCACATTTCCCAGATATTTCACTTGTAGGAAGGAAGTTTCACTCAGACAGCTTTTCGTGAAAACTAGTACTTTATGGAAGAGACTCCCGCGTGGATGCTTTCCTCAGCATTATAATATTAAACTCTTCAAGGGTTAATCGTTATCTATCTTCTTTAAGTTCACAATCTTCATTTCCTTCTACCTCCTCTTATGTTCATACGGCAGGCTTCCTCCTGTACAATAAATGGCCCCTGAACTGTAGCGGGTACTTTAGTATTAATAAAGATCGTGATAAGTCGTTCCAAAAAATTGTTACAAATGCTATAGATTCAACTTAGAGGTTTGCACTCGATGCCATTTCTGGTCGGCATTCAAACATTTTGTCAATCACTTGGCTGATAACCACTTAATCACCAGCCAATGGTAAATTATAAAGCCAATACATTCTCGGCATACTTCTAATGTCTCAACCTTACTTTTGAATGAGATTTCATGATCGCCCTAAATTAGGTCATCAACATGATCAACATTTCCAGGAGGTGATGCCAGTGAAGATCTCCCATATCTTGCATCATTTCGGGTTTTAAAGTCTCCACGCCGGATGTTGCCAAACTGCTTCATCGCAATTGAGTTTGATGGGTTTTTTTTTCTTTTCACCCTCTGGAAAGCGTTTTAACAGAGAACAGGAAATGTGACATCGAGATCCGAACACGCACTGGATTAGCGAAGTGGCTTTCCAAAATCTAAGAAAGGTGATAGGAAACAGAAAAAAAATTGTTAGAAACAAAGAAATGAAAACTGATTACTATGTAGCATCTGTCCTCTTATTTTTCGGGGAATTTTAAACAATTTTTCCACGAATGACGAATAAAACATAGGCCACAGAAATATGGTTTCATGAAGCGAGTAAGCATATCAAAATGGCAACTGTACTTATACTCACTATAAAAAAGAGACAGCTGAAATTTATTGGACACATAAGGAGAAAGGAAGGCTTGGAAAACTTAACGACGGGGCATATTGATGAAAGATGATTTGGTGAAGGCAGCGAACAACTTGAAGCTTGTGTGAATGTGTTGTTGTATAACAAGGGTGGGGGCTTTAAGCAAAAGGAGACACAATGTTAAGAGTCACACGAGATAGGAAGATGTGGAGATCTATGATCGCCCATGTCCTGAAGGGAGGCGGCAACTAGAGGAGGAAGAAAAAGATACTTGCATCAGGAATTTCCTGGTGGTTTAGAATTCAACACTTGATAATTTTCAAAATTTTTCAGTAAAATTGTACCCTCAATCTTCTTCTCTCTAATGTGCTGTGCCACTTCAGGATGTAGTCGATCAAGGCCCTCCCCCCTGACTATTAATAATTTTGTTATTTCTCCCAAAGTCTCTCCTATCATCCACTTGGCTCATTTCTATGTTTCGCGTTGCTTTCCACTATCACTCTTTTCTCTCAATCTGTCCTGTGGGTATCAGCTTTTCCAAGCCCCTTTCCTCATTATGTTCAACCAAAATTTCAAACCTCTTCCTGGTGTTAAGTATAAGTTTCCTTTTGTTTCCATTTTTCGTCCATCCCCAGCGTTTTCTTTTTAGAACCACAATTCTGTCCTTCAAGTTTCTTCTTTATATTAAGAAATGGACGAGAAATTTTCATAGAAATATTCGAATCCTGTCAAAGAACGAATATTTTCTATGAAAATTTTGACATTCAGGCCGGTAAATGTTATTTAATACTGTTTATCATAAACAGAGCATTTACTTAAATACTTGTATCTATAAAAACAACGTTAAACATAAAATGTCTTTAATAAATAAATTGTCGGACCTTGTCCATTTCTTAATATATGACGTCATTTGTTTACATTTGATACGCCAGAGCAGTTATGAATGTACGAGATTCACGGAAGATTGAAGTTTATAAGCAGTCAATTCGACCTTATCTACCGAACGATTCTTTGTAGCCGAACGGTAAGGCACGTCAACGTAAATGACGGTTTTGTATAGGATACAAGTTCGAATCCTGTCAAAGAACGAATATTTTCTATGAAAATTTCTAGGATATTCAGGCCGGTAAATGTTATTTAATACTGTTTATCATAAACAGAGCATTTACTTAAATACTTGTATCTATAAAAAACAACGTTAAACATAAAAATTTCATCTTTATCTCTGAAATTGTCCAGCATTTGCTGCTATAAAGGAGAACAGATATCACGTAACAGTTCAATATTCTTTTCTTTGTTTCTAAGAATTTTTTTTCTTTTTCTTAATACTCTGCTTAGCTTTTGGAATTAATCTTTCGCCATTCCAGTATGTCTATGGATTTCAATGTTGCGTTTTCCGTTCTCCGTTAGAACATTAAAAAAATAGGCGAAAATATCCTGCAAATAAATGTGACAAAATAAGCCTCAGATTTTGTGAAGTGGGTCAGGCCAAGAAACTTTCATTACCAACTTGCATCTATCTATCTATCTATCTATCTATCTATCTATCTATCTATCTATCTATCTATCTATCTATGTGTAGCTGTAGAAGACAGACAATTTCAAATGTATGAAAACCTACACAGGTTAGTGTGCATTCTTCTTGTATTTCTCTGAAGGCAGAAAGATACGGGAAATTGGTTCACCTGATTGGCCTTCGCTGATCGTTTTTCTCGGCTCATTCAATATTCACGGGGTTTGAATTTCGAAACCAATCAAGAGGAGACAAAATACGAGCAACCAACAAAATGCGAAGTGGCCAGCAATTTCGCCTCTTGTCATTCACCATGTTAGTTGTTGTTGGTTATGAGCAGGAAAAGAACGACAAAATGGCGCCTGGTGTCTCTGCATAAGAACAGAGATTATTAGTATGGTGGCAGGACGAGGGGGAAAGCGGGTGAGTAATCATCAGGAGAAAATAAGACACAAGAAATTGCAATAGGCAGACTTATTGATATATAGATATAAACAGAGTTTGGATAGATAGATAGATAGATAGATAGATAGATAGATAGATTTAATGTTAGACTTTAGAATGCAAGTCGATGATTTCATGATAAAATTGATAGTAACAAACAGATGTTGGAAAATCTTCTAAATATCCTTAAATTTATAGGATAAATATAAATGTATTGTTTGATTATACATATATATATATATATATATATATATATATATATGTGTGTGTGTGTGTGTGTATGTGTGTGTGCGTGTGTGCGTGTGTGTGTGTGTGTGTGTGTGTATGTGTATATAAACCCTGAATAATAAGAAAAGGATGACTTCAAAAGGGAAAGAAGATATTGTAAAGGTATCGAGTGACTTCAGGAATTGTGAAGAAGATGAAGAAAGACAAAAAAGAATAAAAATAAACTGAAAACATTGGCAAGATAAAAGCAAAAATATCTTTGAATAATATCCCAAAAAGTGATTTGAAGAAAACTCTGAAAAGACAATAAAGTAGAATGGATTGGCAAGCAAATAAATGGTTAAAGAATCTAGTGTTCTGAATGTAACCGAAGCAAAATATCCCAGAACATTGACTAAATGATGTATGTAGACCTACATTGGATAGATCCCACAGTTGGGGGCCTTCATAGAAGCGGTCAACCAAAACGACTTAGAAGATGCTAGTGGAATTTGACTAACGTTTTGAATTAATATTGCACACAATAAAAATTTAGGTCTTTTCACAATTGATGTATCGAAATAAATTTTGTTATACATTTTGTGATTTGGAATTATCCTTATATGTTTTGCTATTCAGGCAAGTATGTTAATCTTGATGGTTATGCTAAGATAATTGCAGATAATTATTGCAAGTTCTTGGACAATCTTTCTTCGAGTTGGGGTAGGTTACTATTTAGTTGCTTTCATCTGACGAGTATTTATGCAAAATAATATTCCTTGATATTCTGTAAAGCTGACTATTGCCCAACTTGCGTTGCCACAAAAATCAGTTTCAAAGATACAATATTAATTGAATGAATCCCAGTTTTTTCAGATATTAAGCCAATCAAAAACTTATGGTACATCATTACAAAGATGTTTATAAAAATGGAAGTTACCTAAACAATGATTTGTAGTGAAAGTAATAATCAGGTACCCCGGAAAAAAAGTTCGTGTTTTGTGTGCGATCGACCGAAGAAGAATTACCAAAAAGAAGTCAGCAAAAATCTTATAGCGAAGAAAACGGCGACTTACCTCGTCAACCCAAGCGGCGTCTGCGTCGACAGGATTCCGCAAGCGTCATTGACCACTTGGGGTCATTGTTGTTTGAACGTGGACCTCCGACAGAACTCCTCACTGACAACGACACTGCATTCCGCAGTGGACTGTTCAAAGATTTTGTGGATTTGTGGGGAGTACACCTCAGATTTCGCTGCGTGTATGTCCCATCAGGGAATGGCATAATCGAGCGATGTCGTCGGAGCATCAAAAGAATCGCTGCTAGGAAGCAGTGTTCCATAATGGATCACCGTCTGAAATGGCCACAGTGACCGGTGCACGCGTACCTGCAATTAGGCCTTCGAAGGTCAACCACAGTTACATTGAGCAAATAAAGCACGCTCTACTAACCGCGTTTGGAATTGAAGAATGGATGACATGTGCCTTCGTTTCTGGATTGCCCAGTCATGTTAAGCAGATACTCCGCGCATCATCCAGAATGGAAGACCTGACGCTCAATCAATTGTTGACCAGAGCCCGTGCAGTCATGATCGACGAAAAAGAGAACTGAACGAACATGTAGACACATACACAGCTCATGCTGATGTGTGTGCGCAAAAATTGAGAGAATGGCGAACGAAGGGATCCAATGTCTCTGTGATTGACCTTCGAAAAGCCTACTTGCAGGTATGCGTGCACCGGTCATTGTGGCCATTTCAGACGGTGATCCAGATACTGTTTAACCCGAATGGGATTCGGACTCAATGTAGCGCCGGCCATCATGAAAGCCATCGTGGATGCTGTGCTATCCCAGGATGAGACAATTCGTCAAGCGACGTCAGCTTACATTGACGACATCTACATCAACGAAACCTTTGTACCCGCTTCACAGGTGAGAAAGCATCTTGCTGACTTTGGGCTCGAATGTAAGAACCCAGAATGACTGGAGGATGGTGCTCGTGTGCTCGTCTTGCAGGTCTGGGGGGGGGAGCACAACATGCTTTACTGGAAACGTGGAAGCGAGCTCCCGGACATTTCCAAACACATGACCCGACGCAGCGTGTTTTCGTTATGTGGAAAGCTGGTGGGACATTTTCCCGTGGGCGGGTGGATCCGCATTGCAACTGCATTTATTAAACGTAGGGTGACTGTTGTCACTTCCGGCTCGGAGCACAACAAGCTATTTCGGCATTTACTTTGTCTCTCGCAAGATGGCGGAAAGACCGTTCGATATAAAACTGATCCCCGAATTCAGTGGTGATACGAGTGGACATTCTGTGGTTGAATGGATCGAAAAGGTGGAACTGGTCTGCGAATTATGCAAGATAACGAAGATTGAACGGATTCTTCCACTGCGATTGAATGGCGGTGCCCTTGTTGTGTATAGGCACCTAAGTAAAGAACGGAAAAGTGACTTATTGCTGACTGGTTACATGATTATATTCGGAAGCAATAAAACCTACCGTAATTAAAGTTAAAACAAAAAAAAAAAAAATGATGGTTGGAAGTTTGAATGTTATAGTATGTTAAAAAGTCTAGATTTACACTTAAACTAGCAAAATAGACGTTTCGATGAATAGAGAAATGTAAGTTGTCTTACCTCTTTTAAAATTTCTGTATAAGCAACATTTTCAGTAAGCCTGTCTGACGTTATGCAAAACAAATAAACTCCGATACCTCAAAAGGTTCTGAAACATATCTGTCAAATTTAAACTCGTCCATTTCCACCCTTAGTAAAATATTTAATTAAATTTTCTATCATTTTAAATGGTTAGTTTTTGAGATATTTGGAATTTAAGAAAATGGGCTGACTGAAGTTAATATTCAGATTAAACTAATATTAGCCAAAAAAAATCACATCAAATTTTTGTCCAGAATATATTTTGAAACATGGGTAAAGAGAAGTATCTAACACATGCTGAAAAAAATAACAAATTGAGGGAATGTCCACGTTGGAGATATCAAAGAATCTTTGCAGAGATCATCAAACGATAAAGAAGCAAATAAAAAAGGCTGTAAGAATTTGGTCCCTTGAAATGAACGTAAACTAAAGCGATTTATAGCAAAACAAAAAAACAAAAAAACAAAAAAAAAAAAAAAACCAGCGCCCAGATCTTTGAAAAGGCTGGAATTGAGGAAGTCAAGAAGGACAAAATGTGTAGAATACTTTGGGAATTGGGATCTGTCAAAAATCTCCAAGGCAACCTCCTGTTACTAAAGCAAATATTTGAAAACGTCAAAATGGAACCAAGAAATACATGAAAATTGACTTTTCTAAAGTAATTTTCACGGACGAATCTTGAGTGACATTCGATGGACCTGATGGATGGGCCAAAGGATGTCTTTATCCAACTCAGACGTGTGCCTGTCACTAAAAGAAGGCAACAAGGATACGGTAGTGTTATTATATGGACTGGTATTGTCGACCAAACCATTATTGGACCATTCAAAATAGATGAAGCAGTTAAACTGAATAGTGCTATTGTGATTTTATGAACAAGACATGAGCTTACCCGTGAATTATTTTAGCATAAAGGATTTACAGGAAAGAAGATAATGGAATGGCCACCATCAAGTTTTGATATGAATCCGATCGAAAATCTATGGCCAATTGTGAAGTTGAAATTATATGAAGGTGGCAAACAATATAACAACAAAGCAGACCTATGGGAAGCAATTAAAATTACTTTCTCTGAAATTGGACCTGCTGAAGCCAAAAAAATAAATAAATAAATAAATAAAAAATCAATAGATAATAGATTACTATCTTCTATTAAGAAGAAAATCACTGTATTAAAATGTAAAGGATTCAAAAACTTATCATGTGTTTGTTATTTGTTCTATTGTGGGTGTTGATCAATTTTTGATGATATTATTAAATTTTATTGAAGTAAAATGTGATTATAAGGTTTTGTCTAATAACTTCAGACGGCGGCTTTTTTTTAGAATATATGAAACAATTTCAATAACATATTGATAATACCGAAAATTTTAACTCAGGCTTTGTTTTGACATCTAAATTGATTGTTTAAAATTTGATAAGTTTTTTCAAACCAAATTTGACTTATTGAAGTTGATATGATTTGCTTAATAACTTCAGACAGGGTATATTGTATAACTTTAATTTTGTTATTATGAAGGTGGACTGAAAACTTCATAGACTGATGGATGGGTGCCAAAGCTAGGAAATCTTGCATGCATTAATGAAAAAGTGGGCACTTGAATTTCGGAGGGAAGACAGAGAGTCTTGAAGACAACCCATGGTTTGGACGTTCTGCAACTGCAACCACCGACGAATCACTACCGCAAGGTGATCGTATTTATGACATGGCGATGGATGAAATGCGACTGGCTATAAATCAAATAGCCGATTCTAATAGTATATCTCACGAGAGAGTTGAGAATATTCTGCAGAATATGACGAAGGTTTCTACTTGGTTGGTGCCACGCCTTCTGAAACCGGATCAAAAACGCATAGGCTGATCACATCACCTGAAGATCTGACATTGTTTGAGAAGACCCAAGTGGTTTCTTTGAACTTTTCCTAATCCATGATAAGAGTTGGGTTCATCACCTCGAGCGAGAGACAAAAGAAGACAACCCCCCTCCCTAAACTGTTCAAAATAAAGCCAAAGTCATTTCACCTGCAAGGAAGGTGAAAGTGTCAGTTATTTTGGCTCCAAAATATTCATATTTATTCAGAAGGGGCTACACCATCAATGGAGAGTACAATGTCAACTTACTGAGGGAACTGCGAAATGCTATCAAAACAAAACGCCCAACTGACGAATGTGGTTGTGTTTCTTACATATGAAGACAAGTCCTGGGTTTCAATGGCTGATGTGCGTGACTGTGGCGTTGAACTGGTTAATCACCTCCCATTATCATGATCTGACTAACATCTGTTCCCCGAAATTACAAAAAAAAAAAAATTTGATTGTGAACCATTATCGCATTTATGTGGACGTTATATCTGCTGTTGATGACATTTTTGATAAACAGAATGAACTGTCTTCTTTTCACGGCGAAATGTCAGTTTACGTGGAAATAACCGATGCCGTTATTAATAAGAAGAGTTACAATTAATACATGCAAGATTTCACAGATTTTACTCTTTAGGAATCAGCCTATGAACTCATCAGCAACCCTCGTATGCGAACTGCTCTTGAATTTCCTACTCTGAACAGCTGACAATGAGAGAACAATTTGAATGATTTTGTAATAATAATAATAATAATAATAATAATAATAATAATAATAAAGCCTCTTCATTGTCAATACTCTGCCTGTATCAAACAAACTGATGTAGAAAACCCCCAATATCCAGCGATGTTTACGTTGTGCAGGGTTAAAAGCTGAAACCGAAGGTTTTATTTTTGCTGCACAGGACAAATGCTTGGGACCTAGAAATTACGAAGCACACACACATTGAAAAATTGTGTTGATCCCAAAGGCAGATTCTGGGATAAATTGACAACTTGTATCAAGTTGCACAGTGTTAGCACCAACTGGATATAAAACTCGGCATTATAGAGTAGACCAATATATGCACTGGAAAATATGCTACGACTATGAGCACTGAACAATCAATCTGTAGTATGAAACAACGCATAGTGACCATCAGTTTAATACCACAAGCAATCTCTCTCTCTCTCTCTCTCTCCCTATATATATATATATATATATATATATATATATATATATATATACAGGGGTGGTGCAATGTCACGTCCCTCCCCACTGAATCTATGATACACCTCCCTGAATTTGTGATACGGGGCCCGCTAATCTTAATTTTCATAAGGTAGTATTCATTGAAAATAAGAATTTTATTGTAATCTAATTAATATATCATAGAGCAATATATGTGAACAATTCAACGAGAAAAATGAAAATAAATACAATCTATCTAAATACAAATTAGAGACATGTCATAATAGATCATTCCATCTTAAATTTTTTGTGACAAATTTTAATATCAACTTGAGATTTTTCTTGCTAAAATGTTGAATAATTTTAACACATTCAACATTATGGATAAAAACAGTGAGTGTTATATCGTATTTTATGAGACTCAGTATGTGCAAAAAAAATAGACGAATTTGGACGAAAAAAGAAAACACCAGAATGACGTCAAAATCCTCGACATTTTTTCCATCCTTTAATAGTTAGTTGTGCGTGGTTTAATTTGGAACGTATGGATATAAAAAGCAAATGTTGATAAGATAGCGAGAGTTAGACAGAACTACCCAAGACTCCCAATCCGGATGGCATCCTCTCCGGTCGTGTAATTTGGGTAACTGGCTTGCACACCATCTGAAAGGTACGATAAATACTATTTATTAGATTGTTTATTACATTATTTATTTATTATATCATTTGGAATGGTTATCAAAACATCGACTAATTATAAATTGATTTAACTTACAAAATGGTAAATAATAAGGATGATAGTTGGTTCCCATATAATAATAATTAATAAATGTTTATAAATTTATGAAAAAAAAAATCGTTTTCAAATCCATTTCTTTATAAATTGGTAAATGATAAATATTGCATTAGTTTAAATTGTCTTAGTTTTTATAATGATGTAAATATAAAATTCTACCGGTAAATAAACAAGTATATCGGCT
This sequence comes from Acanthosepion pharaonis, assembly GCA_903632075.3. Taxonomy (NCBI): domain Eukaryota; kingdom Metazoa; phylum Mollusca; class Cephalopoda; order Sepiida; family Sepiidae; genus Acanthosepion; species Acanthosepion pharaonis. The sequence continues at coordinate 1,558,451 of CAHIKZ030000968.1, forward strand.
CTGTATGTTGCAATTTTAGAATTTGTAAAGATTTCTTTGAAACAAATATTTATTACATCGAGTTGATTGACGAAAAAAGTTGGCTGAGAAAACACTTGGACATAGCCACTCTCCTACAGTACTAGAGTTGTTATACTCATTGCTAACCTCGACAAGTCTTGACATCCCCCACGAACAACTTTTTATATAAGGTGATCGCAAAGCATTCTTCTCAGTCCATTACACCGACCTCCATCTGACCGTATGTCATACTCAGCCGAGTTTAGTAAATGTCAATAAATCAGTCAGTAACTATTGACCTACTTTGTCGTATATCGTCTCCATTTGAAACTTGTGACAAAGGACCTTTTCCTTTCAAACAAAGGAGTCAGGATGGTTTAAATTCTTGATATTCCCGCTGGGGTCATTTTGAATCTGTAAATATCGTGTATATAGAAGAATTTTTCGGATAGTATCAGTTAAATTATGGTGACATTTTCCCATCCCTTAGGATTACTTGTAAACAGGGCTTCATCTTTTCAGCATTTAATAGAGATTGAAAAAGGCCGAATACGTAGAGGGTGGGATGAAGAGAAATGGTTAGTGAATAATAGAAAGAGAGAGGGAGTGAAAGAGGCGAGAAAAAGACCAAGAGGATACATCCTTAAAAAGCGGGAATTGAAGCTAATATAAAAGAGAGTAAGAGGGAGAGTAAGAAAGTAAGAGAGAGAGAGAGAGAGAGAGAGAGAGAGAGAGCTAGTGAATGAGAAAAGAAGAGGGAGTCAATGAAGATAAAGACTCGAAGTGATAATCCCTTAAATTGTGGGAATGAAGGTTAACATATGCAGAACAGAGAGAGAGGGAGAGAGAGAGAGAGAGAGAGAGAGAGAGAGAGAGATTAAGAAAAAGAGAGAGAAGAGAAAGAACTCAGTCTTCAAGAGTAGGAATGGAATTTAATGCATGCATAAGAGGGAGTGAGCTAGTGAATAAGAAAATAAGAGAAGAAGTGAGAGAAAATAAAGATCCCAAGAAAACAGTGACTTAAAGTGTGGGGATGCAAGATAATATACACATGAATATAAGAAGAGAGAGAGAGAGAGAGAGAGAGAGAGAGAGAGAGAGAGAGGGAGGGGGGAGAGTAAGAAAAATGGAAGCAAAATAGGACACTTACTCATGTAGAAGTGTCCTTTTTAGCGTCATTGTCTCTAGAATTTCACCGTTGCATACATGTTCGGTCCATGATATTCTCGGCATTTTTCTGTAGAACCACATTTCTGTTGCTTCCATTCTTGTCTCTATCTGTAAGAAGATTGTCCAGCATTCACTGCTATATAGAAGGACTAATATTACGTAACAGTTCAGAACTCTTTTATTTGAAATGAAATTAAAATAAAATCCTTTGCTTAGCTTTTGGAAAGCATCTTTCGCTATCCCAATGAGCATTCAGATTTCAGTGTCACACTTTCCATTCTCAGTTAAAACATTTCCTAGATCTTTAAATTTTTGTATTAGCTAGATTTTGGTATCTCCAATTTTTAATTTATCATTTTGATCTGTTCCTTGTCGACAACCATTCATTGTAGGTTTTTATTTTATTTTTTTTTTTTGCAGTTGGTTCCTTCTCGATTATCTTCGCTACTTTCTATCGTAATTCCTGTAATTTACTTTCAGTGTCTGCTATCAGCACTGTGTCCTTTGAACATCATACATTTTTAAGATTGTGGCTGCCAATAAAGAATCCAGGTTGGGGTTTCTAATTCTAGAATCGCATCACTGTATAAGCTGAATAAGGGCGGTGAGAAGACACATCATTGTTTTATACCCCTTTCTATTTCTATATATGTACTATATAACTATCCGTATGCAGGCAGTTTTCTCGCACTATGTTTTATACAGTAAGTTTCACGTTGTACAAGGTTCGAAGACCACTCGAGGTAGAGGGCTATGATAAGTGTTAGTTTATATGGATAGGAGAGGAACATAATGGTTAACTCTAGACTTGAACAAGTTAAGACTGTACTTGGTTGGGAAAACATCCTCTTGGCACTCTGTTTCACTGTAGTTAGCGGGAAGAAGCTATTTGAGTAGAACTTATTTCTTGCCGATGGAATACAGAGAGAATGTGGGTGGTTTGCTGCAATATAAGGGTCATGGCGTGTCCTAGCCGTGAAGATTAGACCTTCTGGAACCAAGGAATATAGTTCGTGCGAGCACTTTCCATGGAAGTAGCGATAGAGCCGTGAGAAGCTCGCCACATCCCGCCTATGAGAGAGAGAGGTTGGATTAGGCCCCGAGCAAAGCGTGAAGCCACTAGAATGCAGGGGGTTGCGGAAGATTTGGAGTAAGATCAGATAGGAGTGATAGAAGGAAGGATGAGGAGAAGGATAGTGGGTAGATCAAGGTAACTGGAGATGTCGACTGACATTACATTTGAATAGTTGGAGATTATAGCTCTCAGGGAAACAGTAATTGAAAAGGGTGTTCCACAGGCAAGAGGTGCGAGGTATGAAGCTATTGGAGTAGAAGAGACGGCTACATTTAAAAGTTTCTACAGTGTTAGCGTGGGAGCGGGATGCCAGCCTCGTAGGGCGCTTGAATTCATGGAGTCTGGGAACCAGTGAAAGCAGCTCATCGGAGCAATTGCCATGAAAGTATTTGTAGAAAAGACAGAGAGAGGCGACGGCGCGTCTTGAGAGAGTGACTGTAGACGAGCTATCAAGACTGGAAAGTGAGGACTGGGAAGCTACCGCTCAAATATGGCAACAATACTCCACTTTCAGTCTGAACTGGCTCTTATAAAGATTCTGGATTATTCTAATATCCTTCCCAGATATGTCAAGTCAACGGGATAAAACATGACTGCGTTTTATTCACGGATGACCGAGCGCGCTTCTGTTTGTTCAAACACTTAACAATATATTAACCGCTTTTTATTCATGTAGATACACAATAGACATTCATGTTTACTTACATGTGAATTTCGATTTACAATCAATCGCGAGAAAGAAAATAAAATGGCGTAATATTCCCTTATTAATGTTCTGTCCTCCATTTTTTTCTTTCTTCTTACCCCGAGAAAATTACAAATAAAAATGATCGATTCTTTAACAAGGATTTTTATCCCTAGGCGTTTCTTGAGCACCTCAAGTTTTAAAGATAGAAGTTTGGATTACAATTCCCACAATTCCGCTTTTCACATTCATTTATTTTCTCGTTATTTTCTTTTTTCAGTGCATGTTTTAATCTCACGATACTTACCTGTGTACGAGATTTACCGAGAATTCATAATCGTGACTGATTATCACGTGATGTGACTCAGTGCCAAAAGTCGTAACGTTACTGAAAAGAAAGAGGATTGTTCGCTTGGTTTCAGAACATGTTTCTCAAAACACCCCGAAGGAAAACATAATTGAAAGAATTAGTTGAATAAAGGGTTGGGGGGGGGGGTAAGGAAGAAAAAGAGGTAGATAAGAATAAAGGAAAACGAGAAAAACAAATGGAGATGAGAAGACAGAAGAAAAGAAAATCGTGAAGGTAGGAGAGAAAGAAAAGTGAAAGAGAAAACAAAATTGAAATAAAATCGAAGAAGAAGGAAAAGAAAAAAGCTAAAAAAAGAACAAAATTGAAGGAGAAATCAAAATAATTAAAAAAGAAATAAAGGAAAGTAGGATAGAGAAAAAAAAACGTAAAGATAAAAAGCGAAAAAAAAAGTATAAAAATGAAAAAGCAAAGAGAAAATAATAAGAATAAGTAGAGAATACAGAAACGGAACATAAAACGGAAGAAGAAATAAGAATGAAAAAGAAAGAAAGAAAGAAAGAAAGAAAGTAAAGTTAAGTAAAAAGAAAGATCAATATAGAAGAAAATGGAAGAAAATAAAGAAAATTTAAAGCCAAAAAGAAAGCTAATTGTACAAAAAACAAAGATAACTGATAAAAAGAAAAGAAAAAATAAAATAGGAAATAAAAAAAAATGGAAAAAACGAAGCAGGAAAAAAAGAAAGAGAAGGAAAGCAGGAACAAAGTAAAGAGACAGGAAGTAAAATAAAAGATAGAAAACTATATAAGAAAGAAGACAAAGAAGCAAAAAGAAGAAAGGAAAGATAAATAAGAAACAAAATGAAGATAAGAGCTAAAGAAAATAATCAAAACAAGAATAAATAAAAACGATAGAACGAGAAACAAAACGAACCAATCTAAAGAAGGCATTAAACCAAACGATGGCAAGGAAAAAGAAAGCCACGATTTCGTGCCGTGTGCAAACGGAATTTGCTTGGTGGTGAAATATCTGTCAAAAACAATGAGGTTCCGGTTAAATGGAAGCATGAGAAAATCTTGTTATTTACATAGTCTCGGGTCTTGAATAAAAGAGGAGTACAGAATAAGTGGGAATGGTGGAAATTCTTTTTTTTCCAACGCCTGATTTCATGCGGCCAACATTATTTTTACATAATCGTTTTTTTTGTATTTTTGGCACAAAACAGTAATCTATTTCAAAACAGGAACAAAGAGAACAGAACACCTCAGTTCTCAGGAAAATTACTTCCCTAATAAATCAGGAGATATCGCAACTGGATCGCTACCTCCCAATGTCAATGACCAGTGATTAGATGTAGGGATCTAGGTGCCTGCATGTACATAGGATCTAGGTGCCTGTGTTTACATAGGATCTAGGTGCCTGTGTGTACATAGGATCTAGGTGCCTGTTTGTATTCCAGTTGCATATAAACGTAACATCATTTCTGCGCATCTTAATAAACGTCTCACGAGGTTTATTGTGAATTTCTTATAACTGCAAAATATTTTTCGCAGCTCTACAAATCTAATTAATAATAGTAAATGTATTAAATATAAAACTAATTCCTTATATATTTGAACAGTCTGTTCCCAAGATGTGTTTAATAAACAAATAAATAATTTTAAGAAAATCATTTCACCCCAAGCAAGGCAATAATGCCACTAAGACATAAAGGGTTACTGAGTGTTATAGAATTTGAGAAAATTATGCTATTATGGAGAGGAAACAATAAAACAACAATTAAGAAGACAGAAGATAACGAATGAAATTGCATTAAAAGTTTTGAAGATCAAAGTTGAGAGGGAAGCAAGAAGCCAAGAGAAAGTTCCACAAGCGAAAAATGCTTGAGAAGAAACTGTTAGTATAATACTAATGGTTACATCTAAGCATTTAAACGGTAAAATGATGAGACCTTTCCGCCAATCTAATACTGCACTTAAATTCAAAAAGTCTAGTGTTGTTATTGTATTGCGATAAATTTCCAACATCCCTGCTTATTCTGTACTACTCTTTTATTCGAAACCCAAGGGTATGTAAATAACTTAAGATTTTCTATAAATATTTTCATGGTAATTATTCCTCTTCGACTTTACGACTTTAAGGGCAGTACTAGACTGGCAGATAGGTCTCATGATTTTACAATTGAAATTGCTCGATGTAACCGCACCTGTTCCTTCTCTCGCATTTCACACTTGTGAAAATCTCTTCCAGCCACCGTTAATCTTCAAGTGGAATGGTTATCTTCTGTCTTTTTAATCCCTGTTCTTTTATTGTTCTCTCTTCTTAATCTTTTTTCATTTTCGCATCTTCTTTCACACTAAGTAACTGTGCATCTTAGAGGCTTTATTGCCTTGCTTAGGGTGAAATGATTTAAAAAAACAAACACTTTACACAGAGCTGATAATGATGCAGCCCTCCTTGAAAAAAAGTTTGCAATTTGTCTCTTCCAGGTCTACGAAGCCAAGTGAATAAAGTATATTGTTGTCAGTCTTATTTGTATGTCTCCCTTTGAATTTCACGTCCTGGGTAAGACGTTAAACTACATCCGCGTCCTGGGTAAGACGTTAAACTACATCCGCGTCCTGGGTAAGACGTTAAACTACATCCGCGTCCTGGGTAAGACGTTAAACTACGTCCAGCAGTAAGGCTTCTGATCAGGAGGTTTTGAGGAGCGTGGAACCACCTCTTAATTGCTGGTGTTCCCATGTCCACCCTGACCCAGGGTGGTAGCACCTGTTAGGGTCCCAGCTATGGACAAATAGTTAACTATTACCAGCAATACTTTTTTGAAAAAAAATATCACCAACAATACAATTTTGAAGGAAATATATTACCAGAAACAGATTTTTGACAAAACAAAATATTACCAGCAATAAAAATTTTTGTCTGCATTAAATAACACATTGAGGTTGATATGCCGTAAAACAAAATAAACCAAACCAAATTCTTTGAATTTCATTCTTAATCATTTTATTTACCTATTCCTTTTCTTCTTTTATTTCTTTCTTTTTTTTCCAGGTACTAATTCTTTTTTTCAATTTTTTTTTAATTGAAGTGAATTTAGTCTACCCCTTTTTTCCTGGCTCATGCAATATTGGACGTTATTTTAATTCCTGGCTCACATTCGGGGAGTGCTTTGAATTCAACAAGAAGTGCATGTTTGCAACTTAGTTTAAGTTGAAACTTTATCTTTCACTTTCAATTCTGAGTGCCACGCTCGTTGCTCATAGACTTGCATGTTGCTTGGACTGCGGTGTAGTCGATAGCATTTCTGATAATCTCTCTGCTTCCGTTTGCGCACATATTCGAGTTCAGTGACTAACACCCACCATTCAATGTGGCTTAAATACTCTGTAACTGACCTTGTTGGCATACAAACCCTTAACTTTTCACTCACTCAATCCCTCACACTTGGTTGACTTTCCTACATGTTTCTCCAGTAACCCTGACAGTAACGCTTCCCTTCCCGATCTTTGTTTTACCTCCATCCTCGACACTTGTCGTGCTATGCAGCTCAGTTTTCTTGGCAACTCTGATCCTGACGTAGTGTCTGTTAATATCTCCTTATAGCCCCCCCTACCCTTCAGCAAAGACCCTCCTACTAACAGAATATCTTTCTGTCATCAACGAACAGACTGGGATTCATTCCGTGATTTCCTTCGCGACGTCCCCTGGAATGTGGGTTTTCATCACCCCTTTCAAAAATGTGCGTCTGAGGTCTCCTGGTTAAAAGCTGTCATCGAGGCTTTCATCCCAGAAAGAAAATATAGCGTTAAATCGCGCCCATCTGCTTGGTTCTCAGTTGCTTGCTCAGCTGATATAGCCTATAGGAATCACTTCTTCCGTCTGTACCGAAGCGACATGTCTGATTGTAACAGACGTTTCTTTGTCTCTACCCGAAATGAGTGCAAGCGTGTCCTCAAGGCAGCAATGTTACTATTTGCTGATAGAATGAAACAACGTATTGCATCTCGTAAGTTTGATTTTAAAGATTATTGGCGACCCTGCAAGATTGTGCTGAACAAAAGCAAGTCCACAATTCCTCCGCTATTCAATCAATTTGAGGTCCTCAGCTAATAAAACCCGGAAATTCTCATACAATTCTCATACAATTCAACATTCGACTCATCCGGACTGCAAAATTATGAGATTTTCTTGAAATTTATTGGGATATCTTTCGGTTACGAATAGAATTATTTTTCAAAGAATTTTAAAAAAAAAAAAAGATGCTTGAAATAATTATGAATTATTGAATTAAAATAGACATGTACACAATCAAACGTGTATATACACGGAATTTATTTGGAACTGAAACAGTTATCTGTTTGGCGACAACTAATTGCTGGCAACCACCCGTGGGTGTGGGGAAAAGAGTATAATTCGAAAATAAATGTGGTGTTTTAAATGGACAAGCTATTTAGATTCGACCATTTTACCGCCACCAAAGCAACAGGTAGCGAACTCGAGTCTGTGTGTCGTGGAGTGTGAGATTAAGAAAACTACTCCACCATAATTATTTCGTACGTGCAGGCAGTAACGGCAAAATGTTGTTTTCTTTAAAACCAACAATCATACGTATTCTCTAAATCGTACAATTTGTGACTTGAACCTTTTTGATTAATTTATAGCCTGTTTTTTTTTTTGTTTTTTTTTTTATTTTTTTTTATTTATCAACCAATCAAATTTATAAAAATTTTGATTTCAACGCTGACGAACATACAATTTCAGTTTACGTTCGTTTATTAGAGTGTATCTTGATTCTGTCATATTTTGCAAAACCATTTCCTCCCCGCCTTGAAGTTCCGATACGATCGTTCGATTCTAATTAATTTTGGCTACAATCTCCACAACAAGTGACTATCGATACAAGCACTTTGATGTCCTTTCGATCGTTTAGTTAGAAATTACAATCAGAAGAAAAAAAAAACCTAAAAACAAAAAGCAAAACAAAAACAAGCCCATTTCCGAGCGCTTCATTACTGACTTAAAAGCAATTAATTTAGTTTCTATAATTTATTTATTCTTGATTTTAAATCGGACGTTCGGCTTCTCTGTGATGGCCCAGTGTTTGAAACACAAAATTCTCCCTCTATATGTTATACGGTTCAATCCGCACAGCAGGTAGTAGAAAACCGTTAATAATTTTTTTTTAAATTGAGAACGATAACAGTAACCAATTCTTCAACCAAACGGCTTAGTTATTCTACTTGTAAAATCTTTCATGCAGAAGTTAATTTAAATTTGTCCTTGTTATCAAAATTATATGCTCCCATTATTTTAAATAAATTAAGATAAAATAAAAAATAATTTTATGGTGATAAATTTCGCATAATTTTTTACAATGTGAAGTTGTTTAAAATAACAGTTGACAATACTTAAATAAATTGGTCCACTAATAAAAAATATGGACAGTTTTGTAGATTCTCCTTCATAAGACATTCTTCAAGACACGACATTTGTTAGAATCGAAAAATATTATTAATTTTTTATCGATCCAGAGGGTGGGTCCAATCCATAATATCGATGACATGTAAAATCGATCCCTGATTTCTTTTTATTTTATAGTTTTTCAACTTAGCTGTTAGAAACTGTGCTTACATCGTTGAATTAAAAAAATTAAATATTTAAAATTTTTATTTAAAACTTTTATTTAAAACTTTTATTTAAATCTTTTTTCTACGCGTATTTTTCGGGTGCATATGCACGCACATTGAGAGATAGTAATTATTTATCTTAAATAAAGAATAAACAGATATATTTTATTAATTTATGTAAATTATTATTTAATTAAAAATATTTTTATCCGTTTGTATATTTAAAAGAAATCTTTTCGAAACAAACAAACAAACAAACAAAAAGAAACTGTTTTCATAGTCGGAACACCTAAGTCATTTAATATTAAATAGTCAGCATTCGCTTTTGCAGTGTATCGATATTATGAACAGCATCCTCTTCTAAATCAATAAAGAATAGATAATTTTCGATGCTGGCAAATGCCGTGGATTAAGGAAAGTTAAAAAATATTAATCTATAAAAATTATTTCTTCCTAAAATGTTTCCTAATTTTTACAGGTGGACCAGTATATTTAAGTAGTACATAACAACGAATGTAAATTGTTGCAATATTTATATGTTTTGCTCAAATACTCTGTTCAGAAATGATCCCAATAGGCGGCTTCATCAGAAATGGTGATTTTTCTAAGCGTAGCTAAGATGTGTCACACGGCCGAATATATAAGACAACAAGTAAGGATCGAACTCACTATTCAGTCGTAACTGATTTAGACCAGCTTCCTAACCATGAGACCATGTCTTGGATTATAAAGTTAGTATTTGTAATATGAATTTTGTGGTTTGTCTTTTAGTGGGATAAATAACAAGAATTTAGACAGTTATCTGAAGTTATCTTGTATTAAATGATGTATTATAAAGCATTATTAAATTTTTATCAGTATTTCTTCAACTTAATTTTACTTTTTTTTAAAGCAACAGACCATATTTTTATTTATTTACGCCCCTCGCCGTTTTCTGGTGTCCATAGATTAACGCTCTGAATAATTTAAAAGAAAATGAACTGAAGTTAAGATGAAAGAAATACAAGTAAAAAACTAAATAATTGTTGTCAGTCCTTCATCTAAGCATTTTTATACTATTGTTTAGCCAATTCAAGGCACACAACCCACTCAAGGTAGATGGTTACTGAATGAGATAGTTGTAGACAAGTCAGAAGTGCAGATTATAAGGATGTATAGGATATATAACGGTTGACCCCAAACTCGAAGACTTTAAGATCGTAGTGATCAAGAAAGTACCCTCTCGGGAGTCTGTTCGTCAAAGTAACAGTTTTGGGAATAAGCTGCCTGGGTGGAACTTCTTCATTACCAATGGAATTCCGCCATAAAAATAATGAAAATAATAATACTTGATTTCTTTTACAATAACGTTCACACTGTAGACAGGCGAAAATGCCACTCGAAGTAGAATCTTACGGAGTAAAAGGTAAGGGGAGACTTTTATAAGGATATGTGGGGAAGTTAATGGCTAAGTCTAGACACGAACAGAAGATTGTGGTGATCGGAGAAACATCCTCTTGGGAGTCGGTTCCAACAAGTAACGATTCGTAGAAACAAGCTGCTCGAATGGAATTTCATCTCACCAATGAAATTACAATGAGTTTAGCAAGGTTAGTCTTAGTCGTGAACAGTTGGAACTAAGTAATGTAGTTCATCTGAACAATTTCCATGGAAATAGCAATATAGCAATGAGAAGCTTGTGACGTTTCGTCTATGGGAAACGGATTGTGGGGTAGAATATAATTTGACTGGAGGTCAAGACGGCAGCTCCTGCTCATATATGGCAGTAGTACTCCATTTTCGGCCTGATCTGGTTCTTGTAAAGTTAGTGGATAGCGGGAGGATTCTTTCTGGTACAAGAAACCAACCATTTTAACAGCGTCTTTAGTGATGGATTTTATATAAGCGTTCCACTTGAGGTCGGAGCTAAGCGTAAGTTCGAATAGGTGATCAGGGCACAGGGTCTCCCTGGGAGAACACCTGTTCATTGCGATAGGTGAATATTTAGAGTCCGCTCGATGATGATAGGACATCACTAGTTTGATTTTCGAAGCATTGAATGCGACCACCCAGATCAGTTGCCAGACTGTGGTCATGTAGAGCTTTGGAGTTGCAGTCATAATGGCCGTAGTATGTGCAGTTGTGAAGGGAACGCAACTGAATTCAAGATGAAGGAATTTGAGAATGCTAGCACGTTTCATTATCTCAACTCCCTGGTTGCTGACAGTCATGGCTCGATAGAAGAGATTCTTCGACTCGGCTTTCCAGCATTTGGGCGTTACTAAGTAGTTCAATATGCCAACCTTGAAAAGAAGACATATATGTGCCTACACCCGAATCAAACTTACTACCCTATTGATGTGATTAACTTACTAAGAAGTACCCTTGGTATTTTCTAAGATCATTTTAATACACCACAAATTGATAAGAATTGGACAACTCGTGAGAACAAAGCTCACTACTGTATCGCGATAAACAGCAAATCTTTGAGCATTCTGTGTCCAGTTCTTGAGATTCAACGAACTGTTGTCTATAGCGCGGGGTGCATTTTTAGTTTATAGGATGTAGCAGAATTTTTTACTTTTAGTATGTAGGAACATTTTTGGTTTATAGGGAGTATGGTAATTATTCGAATTGTGTCCTTTACATTATTTCCATGTGGATATTGTCCCCATCTTTATTATTATTATCAGCTGTTGTGCCCTGCTCCGTCCGCCTCGGGTGCTTGTCAATTCGGGGAACCTTCAGGAAATTTCGATGTAAACGCCTTATTTAATATACGAGGATAGATTTTTCTCCTTCTGCTGGCCATGACAAGGAATATCTAGTTCTTACTTAATACTGCTAAGTTTTTACTTACCCGGATTCCCATGATTTATCAGTATATATATATATATATATATATATATATATATATATATATATATATATATAATTTATTTAAAAATTATAACATAAACATGTTATAACATCACTACAAATAATTATTTTGTTTCAACACTTCTGATGTCTTATCAAGCGATGATGTTGAATATCTTGATAAGACACCAGAAGTGTTGAAACAAATGGCTATTTTTATAATGTTATAATTTTTGAATAAATAATATTTAACTCTACTCTGTATTGAGCACTCTTTTTAAGAATAGTATTTTGGTTATTATACTTACATACCTATACTTATATATATATATATATATATATATATATATATATATATATATATATATATATATATATATATATGGGGACATTGAAGTCAAAACGCAACGTACTGTTTCACATTTAAATGCAATCGTCAGGTTATGGCAATTGCACTCAATCTCGATCTCTGTTATTGAGCAATTTAAACTATAGATATAAACATAACTTAAAACTATATTGTACCATATATATATATATATATGTGTGTGTGTGTGTGTGTGTGTCTGTGTGTGTGTAATAAATATAGTATATGAAGCAGTAATCGTACATAGATATGCATATACTGAAGTCGATATGAAAATACTGAGACATATTTAGTTAGATATAAATAAACTAAAAGTCAGACAGAGACATACATACATACATACATACATATATATATATATATATATATATATATATGTGTGTGTGTGTGTGTGTGTGTGTGTACAGATTCAGTTAGATAGATTGATAGATAGATGGGAACTCTTGATAGCTTTATGGTTTCTATTTTGTGAAACCGATTCATACCTACCTGATGTGATAAATGAAAATCCGTCGACAAGCCATTGAAGCAACGCCGTGGTTCGAATAAATAAAGAGGGCCTCATGATAGGATTTTGATTATACAAGTGCAATTAAATTGACTCGACTGAAATGTCTCTCATTGCAAACTGCCTTTGGCGATGGAATCCGGATTTTCGCGGACAACTAATGAGGCTATTTAATTTGTTTTGCGCATGCGTCTTCCAATTTATTTCGCAGATTGCAGCGACCATTACAGCTGATTAATATAACAGATGCAAGTCTTGGATTTTTACTTTATTTCTTTGTTATTATTGTTATTATTCTGACGAAAGGCAATGGCATGAACTTTGCTGTACCTGTAGGAGTAATGATGGTGTTCGAGTTGGCATTATTATTGTTATTATTATTATCATTTGTGTATATTATGTTTTCTGCTTTGTATCATGTAGAGCCGGGTCCAAACTATGATCCTTAGGCCCTATAAGAGAAGTGGCATTTAACTGAGAGCACTTTTCTTAGTATATGGGATTTTCCTATTAAGGCGATATTCTGGGTAACTTGTATGTTGATTTTACCTGGGACACTGTTAATAAAATCCTTAGTCCATTCCTTTTCTCACGAGACACAGAGCTCCGATTACTATTGGTACAGTCTCAGTATTCATTCATCCAGCATCTCGATCTCCAATTATTATTATTATTATTATTATTATTATTATTATTATTGTGTTCGACTTGCAATTATTTTTATCATTAAATGGTGTTTGATTTGTTATTACTATTATTATTGTTATATGGCATCTATTTTGCTATTATTATCATCATTATATTGTGTTCGACACACCATTATTATGAGCATAAGTTGTTCGACTTGCCATTATAGTTATTATTATTATTATTATTATTGTTATTTAGTGTTCAATTTGCCATTATTATTATTATTATAATGTGCTCGACTTAAACATTATTGTTATTATTACTGGCAGCCTTGTTACGTTCGATCCACGAGTTAGATCCTTGATTTAGCTTAGAATCATTACCGGCGTCATGCCTTGCTAAATTCTGACAAAATAACATTCCATCAAATTAATAAAAGATAAAAAAGAACAATAATTATTAATGAAATATTAGATTACAGCAGAAATTGATTACCTAAAATCATTAAAGTAAATTAATAAATAAAATTAGATCAATACCACTTAATAAAATAAACGCCCCCGAAAGCGGGGCTTTGATTAGAAAAAATGTTTTAGTGTGATCAAGACTTTTCTTTTATTGCCTTTTAATAGAGCCAAACAAGGATTTTCCCCCTCTAAACTAAATTTTGACTTAACTGAAAGTTCATCGCTTGCACTTAAATGTTCAGAGGAGGTTCAATTACTGACATGAAATTGATATAATTTAATTGTAATTATTAATTGAGCTGTTAGAGGATAGATCAGCTCTTAGGCTGTGGTCATCTCGATTTTTGGAGGTGCACTCATAAACCGTGGTATCTTTTCCTTATATATTTACTAATGATCTGAAAATATTTTGCGGCAGGTTGTTAATCTAAAGCATAAAAGAGAGTAGGCCTGAATAGGGAGCCTTGAGGCCTTGGGACACACCTGCATGGATTCAGAGGATTTGAACTTATAGGCATATCATTTTGAAATACCGGTTCTAAAGTTAAGCACCGTCGAGCTTGATCATTACTTGGATGAGAATGTTAGTGCCGTAAGTGCTGTAGCAACAGATATAGGGCTGATACGAGAGGGTCAGGGCGATTTCACACCATGATCGGCAAAGAGGAAGATCCGGGAAGGATCTACGTCTAAAAATGGTACAGGGCCGGTGCATAATACCCGCGAACTCCAAACAAGGATGTGGGCATGCCTGATTTATATACTGACTAATATTAAAAGATGAAAATCTTTTTTCAGATTTTGACGTAATTTTGGTGTTTCTGTCTTCCTCCAAACACGTGAATTTGTTTTTCTCAAAAAAAAAAAAAAAAATTCCCTATTTTTTATCTATAGTGTTGAATGTGTCAAGATTATTCAACTTTTCCGCAAAACATTGTTATTTTTTTTAATATAGAATGATCTATTACGAAATCTTTCTAATTGGTATTTAGATACAGTTTCGAAACGCAACGTAAACGTGGTACAAAGCCGAAAGTACGGGGCACCCAGTGAAAATCGTACTCACTATTCAGTCGTAATTGTTCTAGCGAGACAAGCTTGCTTAACCATTACACCCACGTCGAGGTGCCCGACTTATATTGCATCAACAACCTCAAGACCGTCGTTAACTGGGAAAAAAGATGCCTTGTCAATTTTAACCCCTCCAAAACTTTCCATTAATCATCCGAGAGACCCCTCTCTGCCTTTCATCAGCAGGGCTGATGCTATCCTCCAAAAAATGACGCATTGCGCCTCCTGGGCTAACGTTCTCAGCTGACATGAAGTGGAAACACTGAATTGAATCCATGGCCAGATCAGCTACTAAGAATGTCGAGCGAGACAGTTTTTCTTTCCAGAATCTATCTTGTATATCATTCACCATTGCTTAGAATATTGCTGCCATATAGAGTCCGGTGCCTCTTCTATTTTCCTGGAGCTCCTTGATAAAACCCAAAGAAGAATCAGCAATATTATTGGTCCTGATCTGGCGGCTCGGTTTCATTCACTTGTCTACTGCCGTAAGGTTGCCTCTGTGCCTTTTCTTTCTAAATACTTTTACGGTAATTGTTCGGTTGAGCTCTACGCTATTCTACCAAGGCTGCGTGAATTTAAGCGCAATACGAGACTGGTGGCGAGATCTTATCAATGTACAGTTGATCTAGCTAGATGTAGCTGTAACCTCTATACTAACAGTTTCTTTTCTCGCACTTCTCGCTTGTGGAACTCCCTCTCGGCTCCCCGCATTTCAACCAACTTTAAGCTGAAAAATTTAAATGCAATATTAATCGCTATCTACTGTCCTATTGATTGCTTTTTTTTTTCATTACTAATGTTTCTAATTCTAATGTTTTTTTTCATTTACTAATTCCTCAACACCCTGTAACCTCTTGCGTGCCAGCGACTGTACTGCCTTGCTTGAGATGATACCGACTTAAAAATATATATGATACATTATTGTACATAATTAGTTTACAATAAAATTTATATTTTATATGAATACTTCCTTATGAAAATTGTGATGTAGGTGTGGGGGGTCACATATCATAGATTCGGAGGTGGACTGTGTTATAGATTCAGGGTGGGGACACAATAACCTTGATCCAGTCCTGCAAAGGACTTTCAGAGTCTGTTTAAGATAGTCGATAAGGTTTTTACCTGAAATCAATATTTACTTCTTGTTAAGTAAACTACAGGGTGACGTTCAAGTATTTCTTTTAGCTTTTTTAGATTTCCGTGTAAATATAATGAAACTAGCGACAATGTATCTAATACATATAATTGGTCTTGGATAATATATTTGGTATATGAGACATGTAATATTTGAGGAAAGAGGACTGGCGGTGTTGGCCATAGCAATAGCAATAACACTACCTTGTTCTGTCAGCAACTCACACAAGCTCTTTAATAATATTTACTGTTTCCTTTGTTTCTCTTACCTTCAGGATGTTTTGTCAGTGTTAATTTCTACAAGTCCCCTTTCCTCGTTATGCGTCCAAGAAATGTCAGACGTCTCTTTTCGACACAAAGGATACATTTTCCTCGTGTTTACTTTCACAGACTTCTGCTATGATCCATGATTACAAAGGTCTAATTAGACCAAAAAAAAAAAAAAAGAAGGAATATTGCTGCCACATTTAACCTTGAGCGACACAATTCTCACATTCTGTGGCCTTGTAGTTGATTAATTGTTTTCCACCCTACAACAACTTTCTCACATGCGAAACGTTGCTAGGCCTCTCATTACTCGATCACCATTTTCGACGTCGCTTTGCAGGTGTCCTTTGTTCCGCCATTTCAAGCCTTGACAGCTACAACCCGCCAGGCCACTTAAACTGAATCAACTCATCCACATTCCCTTTGTATTCCATTGGTGACGAGGAAGTTCCACTCTGCTTCTTCCTTGGAACTGTTGCACTGTCGAAAGGACTCTCGAGAGGATGCTTTCCTGATCGTTAAAATCTTAACCTCTTCATGTCTATGATCAACTTTTATCTATCCTACATATCCTCATAATATGCAACTCTATCTCCCTCCCTGTTTGTCCTTACAACGATCTCATTTTGTTACCTTCTACCTTGTGCGGCACTTAGGTCTTTTATGGGGACCTCATAGCTAATATGTTTTGTCAATTGTATTTTTAGCATTCAATGCTAGAATATTTCTGTTCTGGTGGAGTAATGGATAGCGGCCCGGATTGAGGAATCGGAGAGCCGAGTTCCAGTCGAATCCATTACATTCACTTACGTACTAATACCCTTGGGAAAGGTATGGATTCTCTTCTTTTCCCTCCATCTATGGGTAAATAGCAGGACAGTCTGGGTTCTATAGACTTGGATGAAAACTGGTCTACCGCAGAAAGAAATGGTAACCTACTGCGGGAAAAATCTGCCTCGTCAGTCATGTATCAAAAGATACATGATCGCCTAAGCGTGTATCCTGCATAGCACATAACTGACTGATCCTTTTATCTGTGAAGAGATTGTTTAGCATTCACTGTCGTATAGAAGTTTATATATTACATCTCTAGGGCACATAATGAGGAAAGAGGGCTTAGAAATTTTCCCACTCGCAGGACATGTAGAATCCCATAAGGAATTGTAGAAAAATGCAATAGATGTTTAGTGCTATTGCTAAAAACTCATTTTTGTGCAAAATGAAGGCCCCGATTTGAATTTCTATATTAACATATATTGACCAATCAGCGACGTCAATAGTAAAAGCGCGGCACCTTTGAAATTATCGTCTGCAACGATACTTGTAGGATAACTTCAGAAAATGATCAAAAATAATTTCCCTCCTAACAATAGATATTTAAAAATGGCCAAATTATTTATTAACCAATAAAATCTGAGTTTAGTAAAATCTATTTTTTTGATTTTTGGAGCATAAAAGTGTCTTACAAATATTCGTGATGTTAAGTTAGTTATTCGGTTTTCCGTAAACCTTTGACCAGAGTTGGATGTTCTTGTTGTGGACAAGCTGAATTCTAAAAACCCTTCGCATATTTATTCGAGCATACTTTATTACAAAGCTTAGGGATGTTAAATTAAGCGGATTTAGAATATACAAACCGAGTTATTGTAAACACAAAATTTAGCTGTAGCATTAATACAGCTTCCCGTGTACTGGCATGCTGACATGCCTAAATGCTGACTACTACAAAATTACACGCATTCATAAAACAACGTAAATACGTGACACTCTACTTTTGCAGGCATATTCTGTTTCTTCTCTCATACTAATGCAATTATTTAGTTCTATTGTAAAAATAAAATATTTTTGTGTAAGGAATCTTTATAATTCATTTCTTTTAATTCGAAAGAAAACAAATACTTAGTATTAAAATTTATTTCAATTTGTAAAGCAGGGTTTGAGGATTGTTTATTTTCTTCGTTTTCGCACGACTAAAACGCTACAGATATATGGACGACCTTAGTAACATAAGAAAACAGCACATAACCTACCTAACTAGCTAACGATCATGGTTGGTAAGTAGGTGAGATAGCAAAAAGATAGACTTTATTAAGAGCTAAAAAGGGAAGGAAGTTGAAGAGAGCTATGATCACAGATTTTCTGAAGGGATGCTGCACGAAGAAGAAGAAGAAGAAGAAGAAGAAGAAGGAGGAGGAGGAGGAAGAAGAAGAAGAAGGAGGAGGAGGAGGAGGAGGAGGAAGAAGAAGAAGAAGAAGAAGAAGAAGAAGGTAGATCTGTTTCTCATCTAGCCAAAAACTTCAGTAGCAGAACTGGTTAATGTACCGTCTGTGAAAAACGTGATACCGAGAACCTGTTTTGTGCTATTTAATTTAAATGATATTCAAGATATCAGAGTAAAAAAGCAAGAATAATATGACAATTCTTCTCCTTCAACATTGTCTTCTTTTATGTGACGTATTTCTTTGGAACATTGGTGACCATGGCTCTACACAACTTCTTATACTTTCTAGATTTTTGGTAGTTTTTGTCGTTTTACTATCCCTTTCAGTCTATTTTCTACCATCCATTTTCTAAAGCTCGTTAGGTTGGTTATTCACTGTTCCCCCTGCCTCTTCAGTATGTTCTGCGAGTATCAATTTCTCCACATCTTCTTTCCTCATTATGTGTCCCAAAAGATTCAATTCTCCTTTTCTGATTCTATGTGTTTTTTTATGTTTTGCTTCCTTGTCGATCAAATACTCTGTCCATGTTATTCTCAGCATCCTTCTGTAGAACCACATCCATTGATTCAAGTCTCCAGTTTGTCTCGCATTCACTTCCAGAAAGGATTAAAGGTGATTCTCTAAAACAAAACAGTTAACTACAATGTGTTTAATTATCAATTTCTGGCTAGTGTGACATTAAGATTGATCTAGACAGAAATTAATAATTAAAGATGCTTGCTTGTTTTATTTCAGAGGATATGAAATTTTGACAACTTTATAATTGCCAGCTGCTGGATGTCCTAACTGCTCTTAAATAAATCCATTTACCAAATTGTCGAACACTTGAGTTGGAAGTAAATTGATTCTGACAGACGTGTTAACAAAAAGAATCGTTCCGTGAAAGAAAGACTTATAAGGAATATCTCTCCAAAAAGAACCGGAAAAAAAATAAATGCATGTCTGGTTTGTGGGAAACTTGAAGACGCATTAGATAAACAAAAGCGACATTTTGTGTTCCTTTTAGTGGGACATGCCTAATTACATTCTGGTCAAAGGATTGTGACAGATGCAAATAAGCGGCAACTGCTGGCCGCACGGAGATTTCCTTGTAATTATCTGAGCGTGTCGAGAAGGTAGTTGAATGTGACCTCACGTTTCTTCGTGTTGAAAGTAAGAAAGCGAAATTAGCTTGTTAGAAAATCCGTGAACACACACACACACACACACACACACACACACACACACACACACACACACACACACACACACACACACACACAAAATTATAACACATTGTCATGCACATACAAAAAACACACTAATGCACATTCATAACTTACAAAACGTAAAAAAAACACACACACACACACACACACACACATATATATATATATATATGTATATATATATATATCAACATATCACCTAGTTATTCACATACAAAGACAGACAAACGCACATTCATAACATATACAAATCAGAAAAAACAGACGCACACACATTCATAACTTAAAAAACGTAGAAAAACGCACACACACACACACATACATATATATATATATATATATATATATATATATATATATATATATATATATATATCAACATATCACCTAGTTATACACATACAAAGACAGGCAAACGCACATTCATAACATATAAAAATCAGAAAAAACAGACGCACGCACACACACACACACACACATACACACACACACATATATGTATATAAATATACAATATCGCACATTGAGTGCTGGTGTAAATAAATAGTGCTCGGTGTCGGGTCACAGAGTTATAAACTATGTATTAATAATAAATATGCATTTTTCCTCATCGGTAGAACGAATCTGAGTTTTGTGATCGTTGCATAATTGAAATTTTGTTATATAAACCGGACTATAGTAATAGCGGAGAAGTTCATCTTATTTACCTGGTTTCTTTAAAAGCGTCTTAAAAATAAGTATAAATAAATAGAAAAGAAACAAACAAAATAAATAATACACACACACACACTCACTCACACACACACACATATATGTATGTATGTATGCATAAATATATGTATATATATATGTGAAAATTGTATATAAATATAAATAAATATATATATGTATAATTATTTATATATTATATGCGCAGTACTTATTAGAAAGCGCTCAATCTCAGAGATAGAGCTAACATATTTGGTTGGATAGATGTGAGTTTGTGACCCTGGGTTTCACGCTGACGATCGCTAAAGCGTGAAACCAGGGTCAGAAACTCACATCTATCCAACTAAAATATATATATATATATATATATATATATATATATATAATATGAAAAGTGAACATAGAAGTCAACACTTAGAGGCGACAGTCTGTTTCATGCTATATGCAATCGTCAGGCCACGTGTGCTGTTATTTTTCTCGGCTATTTATATATATACGGGTTAGTGGTGCATTGTGGGTATTCTATTATGGCGGTTATTTTTACCGGAAGTCGCTTTGTTCATTTATTTGGGTCAAGTTATATTGCTCGTTTTTATTTATTTTTTATTTTATTTTATTTTTTTTGTTTCTTATTTTATTTATTTATTTATTAACGTAGTAAAAATTTGTTTATATCACGTATTTAACAGTTTTGTTTGGTTGTTGTAGTTCATTCTAACTATTATTTTTTTGGCGGGAATAGTTTTTTAATTTGGGATTGGTTTGCCTATTTATTTACTTGGATGAATTTAGGTCAATTTATTTTTATATTTTCTCTTTTTGGTTTTCGGTTTTTAAGCAACATAGTATTTATTTATTTATTTATTTTTTATTATTATTATTATTATTGTATTTGTTTTTATTTTATTTTTTCCGTTTTTCATTTTTTAGGTTACGTAGTAAAAATTTATTTTCATGCCTGCATAAATGAACAAAGCGACTTCCGGTAAAAATAACCGCCATAATAGAATACCCACAATGCACCACTAACCCGTATATATATAAATAGCCGAGAAAAATAACAGCACACGTGGCCTGACGATTGCATATAGCATGAAACAGACTGTCGCCTCTAAGTGTTGACTTCTATGTTCACTTTTATATATTCACGCTCTATCTCTGATATTGAGCACTTTATCCCATAAATATAGCACACCTTAAGACTATATTTCTTTATATTTATATATATATATATATATATATATATATCTTTTTGGGAGTCTGTTCCACAGAGAAGTGGTTCGGGGAAAGAAGCTGTTTGAGTGTAAATTCTCGTCGATAGAATACGGAGCGAGTGTGGGTGGGTAGCTACAAATGTGAGTGACATGGAGGATTCTAGCCGTGAAGGTTAAACCGGGTGGAACTAGAGAATGTAGTTTACCCGAACACTTTCCATGGAGGTAGCGATAAAGCAGCGAGAGGGTCGTCATATCCCGCCGGTGGAGGGAGGAAAATAGTTCATTTCTAATAAATCCTCGAAGACACTTTTGTACTCTATCGAGACTGGAAAGTGAGGACTGGGCAGCTCGCGACCAAATATGGCAACAGTACTACATTTTCGTCCTGATCTACCTCTTGTAAAGGTAGAGGATTGCCTGAGAAGTCAAGTATTTACGGGAGCGATACAGGGAGCCGATTATTTTACATGCATCATTAGCGATGAATCATATATAAGAGTTCCACTTGAGTTCGGGTGTTAGTTTGAGGCCCAATATTCTCACGGATACGCCCCTCCTCGGGGAACGGTGGCATCCGTTCATCGTGATTGGCGGTAGTTTGGGTTCTGATCAGCAGTGATGGAAGATATTATTATTATTATTATTATTATTATTATTATTATTATTATTATTATTTATTTCCTTTGATTTCTGGTGTATACTCATTTCTTTCCGGTCTCAAACAGAGACCTAAGGTTAGAAATAGCATCATGACATTTTCCATAGATAAAGCCCTTCGTAAGACGTGAACTGTACTTGTAAATACTGTTTTTTGTATTTCTTTAATGCTTGCGCTACTAGGGATTCCATCAACGAGTCTGTAGGAACCTTTTTCAATCAAACTGAGGGCTCCAACTACATCTAGAAATGTTGATATCCTCACGTGCCACATTTCTGAGATTTCTATTTGAAAATCCTTGTACTTTGATAGTTTTTGAATATCTTCAAAGATACATCACAGTCTTCAGGGACTGCCATGTCAATAAGAAGGCATATTTTGTTTTTGTGGTCTCTGATCACGATGTCTAAGCGATTAATTTTGATGGTTCTGTCTGTTTTTATTATTATTATTATTATTATTAGGTCAATGTGCGGCACCAATATAATAATACATGTCCTTAGTACATGTGGTAGATAATAAGTGAAAAGATATCATGAGATTTCTCAGTTCAGATAGGTAAACTAATTGAAGTAAGAAAACCCAATCTTATTGGTGTAGATAAAGAGAGTAGCGAGCGTCAAATTATTGACTTTGTTGTTCCATATGATAAGTCTTGAGTGAACTCCAAAAAAAAGAAAAAGATAAAAATTAGAAGAGTATGAAAGTAGAAGTAATTCCTATAGTAATGGACCCGCTTGGAACGTCATCTAGAAAGCTGAAAAAGTTTTTAGGGAAAATTAGAATTGAGACCAATAATTGTAGTCCCCAGAAAACTGCCATCATTTACTCTGCGAGGACACTTCGAAAAGATTTTATATGTGTGAAGTCTTGTTAACACCATATCTAAAAATAATAGATGTCCCTGGTTGCACAAGACATCTACACAACAATAATACCATGACACATTCAATATAAAATTAAAAAATCATTAAATCTTCATAATCTCGAAAATAATATTCTTACAATTTAAAAATATTATATGGCTTTAAATAACGTGCAAAGGGTTGATAAGCTGTAAATTAAATCAATCAATAATAATAATAATAATAATAATTGCGATCGCCCTAACATTACACTTGTTCACAAGAGCAGTCATGGATGGATCCTGATAGGCGTTGTCTTATCTTGACATAAGAATATCGTGAAGGCAGAGCGATCGAAAAACCCGAGGAAACAAGTCCTGCCCGATGCAGCTGGATATTTTCTTTTTTTGTGGTTGGCGCACTCCAGAGTATTTACAGAAAACTTTCCACCTGGCAGGATACCTTAGGGGTACCTGGCATCATTGGGAGTGTTCAGGTGGCAGCACATCTTGGAACAGCTCATGTGCTGTGCCTCTCAGCTCTGGGTAGGAGCTGAGATATTTTCCTCATCACCAGGCCGAAACATCGAAGAGTCAGAGAGGATCGTAATAATAATAATAATAATAATAATAATAATAATTCTTTATATGCCGTCTCCCCTCAGAACACAGGTGATCATGACTCTCCACAACTTCCTGTCCCTTGTTGCTCTTAATAAACTTTGTCGTTCTGTTATTTCTCCTGTTATTTCTTCCGCTATCCATTTACTAAAGCACATCAAGTATGTCATGCGTTGTCTTCCTCTGTCATTTTTGTCCTCTATCTGTCCCATGAGTATCAGATTTTCTAAACCACCCCATCCTCATTATATGCCCTAGAACCATCAACTGTCTCTTCCTGGTGTTATTAATTTCAGTTTTGTTTCCATTTTCTCCAAAAATTCGTCGTTACTCACATTTTCGGCATCTTTTTGTAGAAGCGCATTTCTGTTGCTTCAAGTCTCCTCTTCATCTTCGAGGAGATCGTTCAGCACTGACTGTCATATCCGAGAACAGATATCACATAGAAGTTTAGTACTCTTTTTCTTGTTTCTAGTGAAATGTTTCCTATTTCTCAGGACTCTGTTTAGCTTTTGGAATGCTTTCTTGGCTACCACAATAATGGAAAATATGAAGACAAGTAAGATGGTGACAAATAAAATCAAGGAGAAAGAAAGAAGGGGAAGAAGAAAGAAAAAAGAAAATGAAAAATATGTAAAAGAAGATGACAGTAGAAAGGAAGGAAAAACAGTAAAAATAATAAAGAATGAAAAATGGAAAGATGAAGAGAGAGAGAGAAAGAGAGAGAAAAGTAAAAAGGAAAACCTCAGAAAACGTAAAGAAGATAAAGAACGATGAGAAGAAAATTAAAGAGAAGAAAGAAAAAAAATGAATGAGGCTGTGGAGATTCAGTAAAAAGAGAAGAAAAAGAAGGGTGAGAAGAACAAGAAAAATGGGAAGAGAGCTGAGATTTGGAAAGAAAGAAAAAAAGAAGTTTAAGTCGAAAAGGAAATAGATAAAGAAAAAAAGAAAATGATAATGGACGAAAAATATGGGAAGAGAAAAAAGAAAATGAGAGATAAACAAGAAAAGAGAAATGAGCTATAATGTGGAAAGAAAGAAAGAAAGAAAGAAAGAAAGAAAGAAAGAAAGAAAGAAAGAAAGAAAGAAAGAAGGTTTAATATAGGATAGATCATGAAAGAATGGAAAAAAAAGGAAAGATGTTTGAATACAAAATGGTGAAAAACTGTAATGGTGAAAATATGATGGAAAATGAAAAAAACAAAAAAACAAACAAAAAAAAACAAAGTCGATCGATGAAGCTCAGTTTTCATTGAAGAACGTAATTTATGGACTTATTTATGACGACTGCTTTATTTCAGTTAGTTTCGAAAGTAATCAGCGTTGATGTCGGTTCTTTGAGGCCAGTCTTGTCGGAGAAAAGATCAACGTCTCATAGAAGACGCTGTTGTCACCTCGTGAAACCTAAAGTCCATTTTCAGTCCCCCCCCTCACCCAGTCTATCTTTAATCCAATCTCCACTTGGTGTATGTTACACGCGTATTTGACCTGGCCTCGCGTCAGAAATATAACCGATGCACGCACCTAGTTTGGGCCAATAGCGAAAAAAATGTCTCTGATATTTCATATATCAGTGACATTTTGAAAAGTTTCAACATTCCCGATTCGAACATTTGAGGTTAGTTGCGATTTTACAAGTACACGGATTAATAGACAACGGTGAGAAAATTTTGTGAAACAATTCCCGATCACGAATTCTGTAATACAGCCACATCACATGTACAGCAGCCGTAGCAGTACATTGTTTTATAATAAAGTTCATCCTGTACAAGGCTCAAGAGCCGCTCTATGTAGAATGTTAGAGAGTAAGAGGCACAGTTTATGGGGATATGTGGAGAAGATAATGGTTAACCCTAAACTTGCATAGGTTAAGACTGAAATGATCGGGGAAGCATCCTTTTAGGAGTCTCTTCCACAAAGTAGCGAAACGTAGTGCGAGATGACCTGACGGAGTCCAACCCTCTTCAGGCTGTTTTGTAATTCTGAGTTGTCCTTTTCCTGGATTGGTTGTCCTATACGACAAGAGAAGCCCGTTATCATGCTATTTGACGCTTAGGAATTGAATGGAATAGTTTCGCTAAGAATTCGGGTTTTCCTGCCAATTTCACGTTTTGGCGACAATTAGAGTTGGTCTACTCTCACATCCAACAACAACAACAACAACAATAAAAACTCAATAAAAACTGCGTACAAAAGAATTCAGTTACAGGTTGATTTATTATTGTTGCCATTTTTCGAGACTGTTTCCACTACACGGCAAGAGAAACCAGATATCTTAATATTTAACCCATAGAAAAGAAAGTGGGAAGTTGATGCAGGAAAAATGGTTGGCTCGTTCTGCCACTCTAAGATGGACCAGACTCCTGCTAGCATGCTTTATCCTTACCAGAGTCGGATTAGGGCCCAAAATGAAGTTCTGCTAATATAGCGGATCTCGAGCTTCCTGGTTCTCAGTTTCCAGTCTTGGTCGAGTTCAACAACGTTTACACGGTCTTGTAGGGGATGACCAGCTTTCCACTTTGCAGCCTCTTTCACCACACACACAATATTGCAAAACTATCGCCAATCAGTCGCTATTCCCATGGCCGATGGGCTCTACTCTTTAGTTTCACTAATTCAGACCTTTATAGCCAGGACTCGACATACTATGTCCACGGAGCGGAACCACCCATGTTTCCTCCGGATTCCAGTATTAAGAAGGAAGTCCCACTAAGCATTTTTTGGTTGCAAACTACCGCGTGGATGCTTCCCTCGACGCTACAATTCAAATTCTTCACTCAATGGTCAGTCACTATCCATCTTCCTTATCCTCAGAATCTTCGCCTCCTTCTATTAAATTCATATAAAACATTTCATTCATTAACGCTCTACTTAGAGTGACTCTTGAGCTTTGGACTGGATGAATCTTAGTAACACAAAGAAAAGAATGAAACAGAACCGGTCAGAATTTGATCTCGATACGCTAACTTCACTTTTAGCACAAATAATCGTAACATATTGGGCTATGGTAAGTTTTTAGCCACCCTTGATTACAGCAATGTTGGTTTGTTTAATAACGTCTCTTCTTTTTTTCAGACAATACCGTGCTAATAACAAGCTACTCTCATTTATGAACAATAGTTGACTTATATCTTGCAATGAAAGTTCGTGGTAGTAAGGAAATTAGTGAATTTTTACAAGGGCAAATAATAGGATGGCATCAGTGTGGCAAGTCAAATAGAGAAATTGCTAGGTTTTTCCAGATTAATCATCAAACAGTAAATATTGTCAAGAAATTTAATGAAGAAGGCCATTGTCGAGTGGAACAACGTTCAAGAAGACCAAACATCGTGTCTGAGTGAACGAAAATGGCACTGAATAGGGAAGTCATCAGAAACCGTCATCAGAGCATCAAAGATGTCGTCAACAGCATGGAAATGTTGCCATATGCGTTGAGAAAGACTCCGAAAGAGCTAGGCTATCAAAAAAGAGTTGCAAGAAAGATGCTCTTGATTTCAGAGGTTAACAGGAACAGGCGTATGGACAGGGTGAATGAATTCGAGAGCAAAGATTATGAATTTTAGCAGTTTGTACTTTGGTCAGATGAAAGTAAATTCTGCCGATATTCAAATTAGAGATAGGTTTATGTTTATAGAAATCAGAATGAGACTTGGAACACTGAATGTCTGCGGGCGACCGTGAAACATGGATGAATTTAATAATGATGTGGGGGAAAATCTGAGCTGATTCTTGTTGACGAGCGGTTGAATGGTTCAAAATACTTTCAAATATTAGAGAAAGGACTACTCCCACTATTTGAAACCAATTAGATTGACAACAATGTCTACCTTTTCAAGAAGATGGAGCGCCATGTCATACGAGCAAAGTAGCAAAGGCCTGGAAGGAATTGCAAGAAATCAAGTCACCTTCACCGAAGACTTCGAGAGTGTGCAACCAAAATCAGGTCAATGGCAACCCTTAAAGATACATTGCTAAAGGAGTGGCAAAATACGGATCAGATGATTGTTGATAACTTGATCAAATCCATGAAAAATCGGATACAACCACTGAAACTAGCAAATGGAGGACTAATCCATATTAGTTCCAAATACTGTTTATTTATTTTTGAATAGGGATTACGTAATTAAATTTTGAAATTGGATGCAGTTTATTTCTCCTGGCTAAAAAACTTTACTTATGTCACTGTACTATCGTATCCAGCTAAATTTAACTAAAAGTCGATTTTTTATTATAGGTACTCGATCGCTTATTCAAAACTCTGGAAGCTTAAAACAAAAAAAATATTCTATGGATGTCGTCTTCATAACAAAGTTAACCTCTCCCACTGAACATGATCCAACGCAATCCATTTTTCAAACTTTACTTCCTTTTTGCTCAACAAAATGACAACCACTGCCATGCAGTTTTATCACAGTAATCCTACTAGTCAGACAAGCCTATGAAACTTACTTTTTTTAAAAATTTTGGCTTTTGGAAAAAAGTTGAAGCTTTTCCATTAACAAACAACTATTACTTGTGTATGATTTACTTCTTTTATGCATCATGTCCTTTCGAAGCGCAGGGAATCATGGCTCTCCACAACTCCCGGTAATTTTTTATTCTAAGTAACACCTGTTACTGTTTCATCCCACTTTGTCCTGTTCTATTATATATCTACTTAACTTACTTATTAAGGAAGTTATATTTTGTTCCCTTACGATTTCTCTTGCATTAAATAAACTTTTGAGTTTTAAATTCGCCAAGCATTCTTACCTCTTTATGTACCTCAGAAATTTCAACTGTCTTTTTCTGATATTTCCACGTTCACTATAATTTAACCTTTTTCAAGTCTAGTCGTTATCTTCCCCTCCTCTCCGTATAAATTACCTCTTAATGTAACCCTCTATCACGAATGGCCTCCAGGCGTTGTACGGAGTGAACCTTGAAGTAAAAAAGAAAAACAAGGTAGGATTGTTTAAAATATCAAACCTGAGGCCTAATTCAGGTGTATTTAAAGAAATCGCATACTTGACGCCCCAAGTTAGAGTAATAAAATATAGACAAAAATAATTAAAAATAAATTCTTCGAAAACCCTAGAAAAAGAATAAAATGGATTAATAGTTCAGTTATTGAATGTTTAAATAATATCTTAAATTGATATTTGATGTGAAGAATTCCGATACCATGAACATAAGAGTCAAGAATTGAAAAAAAAAGATCTTCCCACTGAGTGTTCATTGCATCTCTGGTGCAGGAAAAATTACATGGCGATGCCCAACTACTCGCCATGTAGATAGGTGATACAGAGCTTCAGATTTTATGATCGATAAAACGATGAAAGTACGACACCATATCCTTCATTATAACTCTGAGACAAAAAGAGATGCCCGTCTTTTCTGTATGTATCACGAGACAAATAAGAATGGAGTGAAGGTTAGAAGCGTTAGACATGAGTGAGTTTGTAGGTAAAGAATTTGCTTGGCAGTGTCCAAGTAATATGAGATAGACAAAACTATGTTATAAGATATCAATAGCAGAGAGGGATCATTTTGCGCATTAAACTCACATTAGAATATCTTTTTTCCACTCAAGAAATGGTTTTTCAAGAACCCAATTGATAGTCTTGAATGAAAATATATTTTCAAAAAACTTTTGTTGTCCATAAGCTTGTACGAGGAAAAATGTATTTATATTTTTGAGCTGGAATAAAAAAATAACATCATTAACTCTTGATGATGTTATTATGAAGAAAAGATGACGAAAAATGTAGCCATACAGAAAAACCTAATTTTGAATTGTCCATCAGCAAAGGTCATGATTATAATTTGGTGAATAGTGAAATGATTTGGCTACCCACCCTACACCATTATGTCTTCATATCATTTATCGATCTATAAGACAGATGTGCGTTTAAGAAACATTCCAATTTGTGTATATTTAACTTGATAGTTATAGTAATATAGATCCAGGCTTAGATTTCTCTGTATTATAGAAAAAGTATGTGTTTAATGTCTGAAGGTTCTCTGAGTTTTATAGATACAAAAAAAACAGAAACGTAGGTTTTGAATAAACAGAAATTAGAAAACTTAAACCTTAATTCGAAATGAACATATGGATAATTTCGAATTACTATTACCCAGGAATTTTATTTTACAATTATATTATAAATTTTCATTTAAATAAATACTTTATTTTATTGCACGGATTTATTGATCTACCAATGCAAGTATGTGTGCGCGCGTGTGTGTATATTTGTAACAATTCATCCATCAACTGATCACCCTCCCATCTACTACCTCTCATTCATATATATATATATATATATATATATATATATATATATATCAGGTCATCCCATAAATTCTGTCAGAATTTTAACTATTTGTTAAAATGAACGAAATTTAAAGAGTATTTTATAATGTCGAATGGAGCTGAACATTATTTTATGTTTAGATGCATTTAAACTGATCAAATTTTATTTCAGAGAACAATAAAATTAAATTTTGTTTGATTAAAACCCCCTAACATGGAAGTACCTATGAATCATTTGAGGCACATAATGCTTTATGAGTTCAAGAAAGGAAACTCAGCATCAGCAGGCCATAATGCTTTATGGTTAGAAACAGCGGCTAGAAACATTGACTCAGTTTATGGAGAGGAATGTGGGAATGAAAGAACTTGCAGAAGATGGTTTGCCAAATTCAGAGTTTGGAGATTTCACCCTTGAAAATGAAGATCGAACCGGACGTCCAGTTGAGTTTGATAAAAAGCTTCTTGAAGCAGCCCTTGAAGAAAATCCTGCTTTATCAGTTGAGGAATTGTCAGTTGTTCTCAGTTCAAACCATACAACTGTTCATTGTCATCTTCAACAACTTGGGAAAAGTTCCTAAACTTGGAAAATGGGTGCCTCGTGAATTGTCTGAAAACAACCTCAAATCCCGAGTTGACATCTGTCTTCTCCCCATTCTCGCCAACTTGTTTCACCTTTTTGGATAGACTTGTGACTGGCGACGAAAATGGATCTTTTATCGAAATGTTAAGCGTCGTAGACAGTGGCTTGGTAAAGGGAAGGACCCCAGCCACAGCCGAGAAAGGAACTTCATGGGCAAAAGGTTCTTCTTTCAATCTGGTGGGATCGCCAAGGAATAATCCACTTTGAATTCTTACCACCTAATGCAACAATTAATGCTCAAATATACTGTCAGCAATTAGAGCGTTTGAGGAAAAAAGACCTGCTCTAGTGAATCGAAAAGAGGTGATGTTTCATCAGGACAATGCGCAACCCCACACAGCAAGAATCACGTCAAAAAGATCGAAGAACTTGGTTCGGAGAAAATTCCTCATCCACCTTATTCTCCCGATCTTGCTCCTTCAGACTACCATTTGTGTCGTAGCTTACAGAAGCATTTGAAAAAAAAAGAAGCTTTCGTAACACAGGAAGATGTTAAAACTGACACTTGTGAGTTCTTCAAATCAAAGCCAAAAGAATTTTACAGTAATGCAATTAGTAAGCTTGTTAATAGATGGAAGGAAGTCATAGATAATCAGGGAAAATACATTGTTGATTGAATCTGTAATTAAATGTAACATTTGGTCACTTGTTTTCTTTGCTCAAAATTCGGACAGAACTTATGGGATGACCTGATATATATATATATATATATATATATATATATATATATATATATATGATTATGATTAATATAAGTTAAAGTTTGTCACATAGTTGATGGATGTTACCTTCAGCATCCACTCTCCAGGTTTTTTTTAGGCTGACCTCTCCATCCATTCTTCAAGGGGAATCAGCAA
Source organism: Acanthosepion pharaonis (assembly GCA_903632075.3). NCBI lineage: Eukaryota > Metazoa > Mollusca > Cephalopoda > Sepiida > Sepiidae > Acanthosepion > Acanthosepion pharaonis. Next base: position 1,589,873 of record CAHIKZ030000968.1, read on the forward strand.
TTGACTGGTTACATTTTTTGATTTTGATATTTTTACGCACACATAGGACAGTGTTTGTTTTTTATAGAAAATATAATAGCAGAAGTGAATGTTGTAAAAGAGTGATCAGCCAAAAACAAAAAAATCGGCAAAGTGCTCAACTGAGAATATTTTTTCAGGAGCTAAGGCAATAGCGATGTCAAAGATAGTATGAAGCCCCGAAAGGGAATATATATATATATATATATATATATATATATATATATATATATATATATATTATCAGACACTCAGAGCCGAAAGAGAGAAAAACAAAGTAATGGAGTGAGAGTACAAAGAAACAAGAAAAAAAATTAAAAAGAGAAATAACCACGGCATTTGTCATATGTGCACAGACGCACATACGCACACACATACGCATAGAAACACATATGCAAAGACGCATATACATACAGACACACATACGCACGGGCATACATACGCATAGACATACATACGCAAAGACGCACATATGCACAGGCACACATACGTATAGACACACATATGCATAGACGCACAGACACAAAAACGCACAGACACATACACACAAACACACATACGCGCAGACACCCATGTACCCCGACACACAGACACACGCAAGGAACCGACTTGAATACAAAACTCGACTTTCCGATTTCTTATTCATACAGAACATCACCTTCATAAAAAATGTTTTGTTTCACTTGCTTATTCCCATATATAAGCATATCCATAAACAATGATCAAGTGCAATGTTTCTTGAATTTTGTAACCTTTCGTTGAAGGTAACATTTTGAGGATTTGAAACCATTGACAATTTTCACTATGGAAGCTTTGATTTGGAAACAGAAAACATCCATAATAATATAGAAAATAATTTTTTTTTAAAATTTAAAATAGAATTCGTATAATTAAATGAATAAATTAGAAACAAATGAGATGCAACGGTGTCTGTTAATCACACTGTCACCAGTAAGAATAGTTCAAAATAACATTTAATTGCACTTCTACCGCTGAGAACCAAAATGGTTATGTACAGTTCTGTTTGTAAGAAAGCTTCGGACGCAACGGAGTTGCATCTTTGTAGTGGGCACATTGTTTTTGTCTGTATGAAAAAATTATAGTAAATGATTATTGCCCTACTATCGGTATTGAGCCCTCTTTTGAATTAATGTTGTGAACGTTATATTATTTTCGTTCTCATTACATTCGGGTATCTATCTATCTATCTATCTATCTATCTATCTACACACACACATATATATATATATATGTGTGTGTGTGTATGTGTGTGACAGAGAGCGGGGGTGAGTGTGTATGAGAGCGCGCTCACGCGCGTGTGTGTGTGCTAGTTACAATTCCTTTGTCTACATCCTGCTATTCTAACTACCACAGAGGCACAACATTGGTTCTTGATAATGACCGGACTGGTTGAAAATACTTGAACAAAAACAACAGTACATGAACAGTTTATTCACAATTTCGAAAACAATGCTCAATGCCTTATCCGAAAATTGGAAAAATATATAAAAAATTAGACAGACCTACTTTTTAATGCATAATATTTTCTGCCTAAATATACCTTATATATATATATATATATATATATATATATATAATAAAAAGGCTTACACACTAATATTCCATGGTCATAATTTATTCCATTGGAATCGTAAATACGATCCAATTCATCAGACCTACAAATTCAAAAAGAAAACAGAAAAAAACAACTCCGGAAATAAAAAATAAAATTTAGAGAGAGTGTAAGTATGAGAGTGTGGGACGAATGTTAGAGCTAAAGAGAGGGGTAACAGACGAGAGAAGGTGGGAGATTAAAATTTAACAGAGAGAAGTTTTAGAGAGGTGAGTCAAAGACGGTTTAAGTGAGAGAAATATGAATGTTGTCGGATGTCTAACACATTAAAGATGTAACCGGAAAGGATACATTTCGTGGTGACATACACACACAATAGACGATCTAATCTTAAAGATGAGAAGAAGAGGAAGAGAGAGGAACAGAAAAGAAAAAGGGCTGGGGGAGAGAGATGGGGCGGGGGAAACTAAAACTGAAGGGTATTTACTGAAAGGGTCGCTGTGTAATTAAGAAAATTTGACAAAATTAATATCGACTACAGGTTACAAATCAAATATAAACATATAAAAAATAGATATAACGATTATCTAATCAAGCAAGGACCTATATTTTTATGTTAAAAAACACATGCGTATACACACATACACAATAACATATACGCGTACATACATACATATAGGCGTGTACCCACATACATATATATATATATATATATACACTGCGTGCCAAATTATTATTTTTTCTAATATTTCAAAAACCGTCCAATCAATTCACACAAAATTTTCACACAATGTTGGCAACACTGTTCTGCGTAATGTAAATAAACTGGCGCCATATTTGTTATCAGCACGGTGATTTGAGCGTGCCAAATTATTAGAAAGGTTTAGTAAAATTCCCAGAATTGAGCAAACAAAACGTTTATTTATGTTGAACGTGAATATTTATGATCAAAAGAAGCTAATAAATAAGATAATCAAACAAATAATAACAGATACAAAACAAAGGCACAGTTTTAAACAAATTAATAGGGAATGTGCTTTCCCTGTTTTGTAATTACTTGAAGAAGTACAGTCTTCGCTTCATGATGCTCCAAAAGTTTTCGATTGAGTTCAAATCCGGCGAATTTGCTGGCCACTTCATTTTTCATGGTCCATCGAAGCCTAACTGTTTCAAATATTCAGTAGTCTTGTGAGCAGCATGTGAGCGAGCATTATCTTGCATAAAAACAATGGCCCTTCTGAAGGCAACTCTTTGCCTTTTCATCCACGGTTCAAGATGCTCCTTCATAAATGCAATGTATGCATCAGCAGTCATTTTGACGCCATCTGGTACTCTCCATTGGCCCACTAATGTTTTTCCAATAATACCACCCCAGATTATTATGCCTCCACCGCCTTGTTGGCGTCTCAAACACTGATGGCGATTCTGTCCGTTCATTACCCAGCCTTTGCACCATCTATCTGGCCCATCAAGTGTTGCTCGAGTTTCGTTTGTGAACAAAACTTTAGAGAAGTCAATCTTCATATTGTCCTCGACCCATTTCAATCGATTTTGAATGTGATTTCTCGTCAACGGAGGCTTCGATACAAGTTTGACTGTTGTTGCTATTTCCCTCAGATACCAACACCGAGTACTTTTAGACACAGTAGGATCCCCAATAGGACTGAAAAGCTCTTGACTGGTAAGTCCAGGGTTCTTCGTGGTCTCTCGTTTAAGTCGTGACATGAGACGACGTGAAATAACCCTCGGCTTGCCTTCATATATCCTTTTGCGTATTTGTGTAGGGTCGGCGGTGAATTTTTCACTGTTTGATAACACTTCCCTATCATTTTAAAAATTTCTAGGGTAGATTTACTTTTTGAGAGTTCTGAGGTAATAGTTTTCTTTTCAGCATCACTTAAACTACTTTTACGGCCCATCTTTTCACTAGATTCTTATACTTTTATAATAATTTGGCACAGTCAAATTGCCGTGCTGATAACAAATATGGCGCCAGTTTGTTTACATTGCGCAGATCAGTACAAAACTTTCAGCGATTGCGCAGTTCAGTGTTGCCAACATTGTGTGAATTGATTGGACGGTTTTTGAAATATTAGAAAAAAGTTATCTCGATAATAATTTGGCACGCAGTGTATATATTAATTTAAACAGAAAACAGGCAACCTTAAGTGTCCATTGGTTATAATTTATTTCCCCAGGTATATTATTTTTATCTGGTTCATCAGACCGCACTTCCAAGGGTGAAAAATGTTTTAAATTTACATATAGTTTTTACACACTTCTGAGGGGTAGTTTTAAGTTGATGTGAGGCGATATATAGAGAGGGGGATGATGAGTATGACGGACATGGTCATATTAGAGAGGGAAGGGAGAGATAGGAATAATTTTAAATCTATTTTTATTAATACATTTATTAATAACGGAGTGGATTGGGACCAGATATTCACCTATTTAATGTCATCTCACAGGAAACGAGATAAAGAAAAAAAAGGAAGTAGAGATATAAGAAAGTAGAGGAGAAAGTAGGATTTGAGAAAGAAATCGACAAAAGAGATTTTAAAACATGAAGGAAAGGAAAAGGAAGGTTAAATTAACATATATAGGCATGTTGCGGTTAATTTGAAAAAAAACAGAAATTTTTATATTTGGATGTTAACGTTTGACATTAATTTAAGTATTTAAAATTTTTTTTAACAAATTAAGGTAAGAAATAAATATAGTATGAATATAATATAAATAAACAATATTACTATTATTATATAGTATTAATATTATTATTATTATGAATAACAATTAAGGAGTGAAAAGTTTTTAATTAAAATCAAAAATTTCGAATTTTAAATTTTGTTTAAAAAACTTTGTTTTAAAAAAATTGAAAACTATTTCGAAATGAAATAAGATTTAAAAATAATAATAGAATTATTTTTAACATTGTAAAAACGATAAAAAGAAATATAGTAATAATAATAATAATAATAATAGTAATCCTAATACAGAATTACATATGAGAGGAAGCGAAAAAACGATATTTTAAATCAATTAATTTATAATATTAAAGCTCTGTAAATTTACATTGAGCACTATTTTGTAAAAATAAAATATCTATAAGAACACCGGATTATATATCTTACTGTTCTTTCTTTTTATTTATATACACACATATATATATATAGGTCACTTCGAAATCAGCTAGAGAACACATATTAAGTTTTCTCGTGTGCATAGGCTGGTAGACATTACAAGAGCGCTACAATGAACGGAACATTTCCCCAGAATCATTAGCAATAGATTGGTTATATGAGTTCCACTTGTAGTCTGGGGAGGGCTTGACTCCCAAAAGATGTTCATGGTAAAGCGATCTCCTTGAGAGAAGAGCCACCTATCACGATAGGCGGAGTGATCATTCCAGTTTGTGGGAGAACGTTACTAGTTTGCTTTTGATCGTTCTGAATCCTATAAGCCAATGGTTCTATTATCCTCAAAGCTGAGTCAAATCTAACTTTTATTTCAATACGATTTGAAGAGTGCCCAATCTTCACATACCTGGCTTGAAAGAATTCAAAATTTCCTTGTGGGTAATGACATATTTTCCATCCTATAACCACTTTCCCACAGAGGAATCGTTGCGAGTCAAGTGTCAAGCCGATCATTCAGTTTTTATAATATTTTCTTCCGATTCTCTTTTCTTAAAAATGATTCGTTTCAACATTTTCTGTCCTGCACCAAAATGTGATTGTCTAGAAACCAAAGCCGTTTCCCTAGATTTTTTTTTATTATTTAAAGATTCGTTCTGATATACAAAACGGGTGCCAATAATAATGGCCATATGTACGCTTATCAGGAATAAATCAAGTAACGTCAGGAAGCAAAGTTTGAGAACCTGAACTGAAGTGGCCTACTCTTCCTCTGTTTGAATATTTCTTGACAGTTGTGAGCGTTCTGTATAAATAAAATTAAACAAACATTGGCACGCATTAAGAAACGCTGACAAAAACAAAATGTCGGCTATATATTTACACATGTTAGTTCTAGATTTGTATGATGTCCTAATTACAATCTATGTAGAAAATCTCACTTTTATCTCAGAGTGAGCTATTTTAAAGCGGTACTGGTGTATATTTGTAATTCTTTCCAATTCATAAATGGTCCGATCAGTTACAGCCACGTCAATGTTCAGTTCAAATAATTCCTGAAGAATAAACTAAGTTCAAGGCATGGATAATGCGATTCTAACATCAGAAAAAATGCAACTGAATAGTAGTGACAGTAGTAGTAGTAGTAGTAGTTGTAATAATAATAAAAATAATAATAATAATTAAGTATATAGTGCTAGCAAGTCTTTAGATGGTTACATAAAATAAACTTTGTGGTAAAACACAAAGTTTATTTTATGTACCCATATTGCTAGCACTATATACTTAATTATTATTATTATTATTATTATTATTATTACTACTACTACTACTGTCACTACTATTCAGTTGCATTCCAAAGAAATAATAATAATAATAATAATAATAATAATAAAAATGTAAGACACAAAACATTATGGGATTTATCTAGATGGATCACGTCATTGAAGCATAAAAACTTGACATTATTGTGATAGATATCACTTCTCGATTGTGGAACTCTCTTCCGGCTTTTTGCTTTCAACTTTGATCTTCAAAAATGTAAATGCAATGTCAATCGCTATTTTCTGTTTTAATTACTGTTCTTATTAATAATGCTTTTCTTTTTATCTTATTCTTTCACACTAAGTAACCGCTTGCGTCTTACTGGCTCTATTACCTTGTTTGGGGTGAAATGATTTAAAAAAAAAAGGAGGAAATAACAGATATATGTCACATGAATATCAAAGATTTTACAAGTACGATATATATGGTTCTGGAGTCAATGTTTTTTCGTCATTTCTGCTAGCAATGTGTCTAATCTGCTTGGAAGGGAAACCCATAACTGCCTCAATAAAATTATAGGTTCCTTCATGTGATGAATAGACTTTTTAAATTTTTACATACATGAATACAGACACACATATTTTCTCATATTCTTTCACACTCGCTAACCGCTTGTGTCTTAGTGGCATTATCACCTTGTTTGTGTTGAAATGATTAAAAAAAATATGGAAAGTAGCCAGTGACAAATTATTAATTTTTCTGTTCCATTTAATACAAGTGTGGATTCTAAAGAAATTGAAAAGATAGAAAAATACCAGCATCTGGTTAAGGAGTTGACAAAGTAATGAGGCATGACTGTTGAAATAATCCCTGTAGTAATGTTTGAGCTTCGAACATCACCTAGAATCTTGAATGATCTCATAGGGAAATTGGAATTGAAGTTACTATTATAGCATCCCAGAAAAGGACCATCATTTACTCGGCGAATATTTCTTCTTCAATTGTGAGGAGTCTTGCTGACATCATGCCTTGAATTATAATGTCTATTGATTATGCCAGTGTGGGACAATAAGAAAATGGTAACAACAAAAATATTAGTAACATAATCTTTAATTGTATGCATAAAACAAACAGTGGAGCAAAAGTATATAAAAACGAAGATACTTTTGATCCACTTTAACATATGAATTTGTACGACTTTTTGCTATTATTTATTTTCGAATTTCTGAAAGCAATTTAATAGAAAGCCTATACCGTGGGATTCCTTCTAAACAAACAACATTCCCTTATTGAGCATATGTCAGATGAAATAACCAAAAAAAAAAAAAAAAAAAAAAAAAGGAGAACATGCCGACTCAAAGAAAGTAAGAAAGGCATTTGAAGATGCTATAATGTTGACACAATGTAAAAAATAGGAAACTGTAATCCGGGCATTAATCAGTTAGCAACAGTTACAACACAAATATACGATGAACGAAATGTTAAAGTAATTAATATTTATCCACAAATTTCCATGTGTCGTTCAAATCTATCTATCTATCTAGATATGTAGTGAAAGCGAGAGAGGAAGAGAGTGAGAGAGACTGAGATGGAAGGAAGAGGAAGAAATGCAGAGACAATCATTCAAACACACGCACATACGGATACATATGCATATGCAGACTCATACAGTAAACGTTTAATAATGTAAATGTTTTTCCGTCAAGATATAAATCAAACACAGTTGCACACAGACATAAGCACAGACACAAACACACACATACACGCGCGCGCGCACACACACATATGTATGTATGTATGTATGTATGTATGTATACTGCACTGTCCTCAGATTGACACCTAAACACTCGGAATTGTTCCTACTGGACCTCCCGGCGCGAATGCCAAGCAGTACAGCTTGATTTTCCAAATATCAGGCGAAGTGAATTACGTCATTGTGCTTTTCTTTTTCTCATAGACGGCGCCTAACTGATCCTACTATACTGTGCAGTCGACAAAATCAAGAAATAATGCGCATGCGCGAAATTAAAAAAATAAATAAAATGGCGACAATTTACCCATCGCACTATATATATATATATATATATATATATATATATATATATATATATATATGCGTGTGTGTTTGATTTTGAGCGCGTGCGTATATGTATAGATATAGGTGCATAATGTAAAAAAAAACAAATTTATAATAAAGTGCACGCATGCAAACTTGCATTCTATATATATATATATATATATATATATATATATATATATATATATATATATAAATAAATAGATAGATAGATATGCATTGCTGCAGGCAAACATGCAACTCTCTAAACGTACACACACACATATGTTTGTGTGTTAATGTATATTTTATATGTAGTGATTTCATGCACATATCAATCTATAAAAAAATCTCAACACACACGCACGCACACCACACACACACACACACACACACACATATATATATATATATATATATATTGTCCTTTATAATTATAGGCAATTGAAATGCTTGAGTCAAAACGTCCATTGTTTCGCAAATCAGAAACACTATAGCATCCCATAATGGCTGATAATTGTAGACTTATAAAGGTCAAAGAAACATTTCGCTATGTTCAATAACAGTATGGCTCCTTTTCGACGCAAACACTAAAATTCAGAAACCGCCCGTAGCACCTCCCAGACCCCCATCTACACTTTCCTCTTTTCCACTGTGCTACAACTTGGGCACAATGACCCGACTTCGTAGCTTTCTACCTCGAGGCACCAAAAGGACCCAGAAGAGGGACAACCAATGAGAATTGAACTCATTGCATTCTGATACGTTTCCTCCTGCGTTCTGAATGATGCACAGAGAGATTGATAATGTTTTTTTTTAATCATATCGCCCCATGCAAGATAGGAAAGCCAGTAAGACACAAGAGTGTGAAGAAAAAAGAGAACATTATTAAGGAGTGAGAACAATAAAAGAAGTGTAATTTTTTAATCATTTCACCCCAAACAAGACAATAAAGCCACTAGGACGCGGCACGTTACTGAGTATTAGAGAATATGAAAAAATCTACTATTAAGAAAAGAGGAAAATAAAAGAATGAGAATTAAGAAGGCAGAATATAACGCTTGACATTGTAATGAAATTTTTGAAGATCAAAGTTGACTGCGGAGCGAAACATACAATAGAAGAAATTGTTAGCATAGAACTTACAGTTACATCTAGCCATTTCAATTGTAAAACGACGAGACCTTGCTGTTAATCTAATACTGCGCTTAAATTTATAAAGTCTAGGTACCATAGAGGAAAGTTCATCAGAACAATTACCTGGACAAGCGGAAGCTACGTTACGGCGGTTCGAAAGGGACTGAAGCAGGTCAGGACTAATAACATTGCAGGTACATCTTAGGATTTTATAAAGAATCTCTAAATATATAGCAGTAGATCCAGAACATATATGGCAGTAATATTCAAAGCAAAGGTGAATGGTAGACTTATAAATATGTAAGGCAGATTCTGGTAAAAAGAATTGCCTAGTGCGACATAGCGAACTAGCTTTATTAGCTGCAGACTTAGTTGATTCAATATATATTTTTTTAGTTCGTTAGCTGAAAACCTTAGTTCGAGAAGGCGCAATGAACCACTCACCTGGAGATTAACATCAGCCATGATGATGGAATATAAAAAGGGTTCTCCCAGATGATTAAAACAGAGCGATTCTTTTTTTTTGAGACGTTAAAATTAAAAAGTTATTTCTTGCACTAATTAAAAACAGATTCCGAATAATTTTTTAGGTCTGCTGCCAACTTGACTTTATTAAACCAAACAGTCTAACTATTAAGACAGTAGTAAATAGCTGTGTCATCAGCATAGATACTGAGATGAGAGCTGAGGACATCAGCAAGGTCATTTATTGTTGCAACGTAGGGAAAGTTACTGAATAGAATAAACACACAAAGGTTGGTAATGAACGATAATACTTGCGACAAGAACCACACATATAAGATTCGCCAGCGGCGTGTAGAAGAAGTCAACTGCTAGAAGTGAGTCAAGTGAATTTCCCAATGAATCTCCAACTGCAGGATATCTACCAACTGCCCCACGCGGTCAGATGTGGCACAAGGCCGAATTTAATGTGGAGTATCCGAGCCCGTAGTCTGGGCCCAAAATTCCCTGTAGACCCTGTATAAAACGGGGTTTGGTAGCTGTTTCCCGGAACGGGACTCTGCCCTTCGACATAGCCTCGTCTGGGGATCCTCTCTGCCCGGAGACAGAGACTTTGACCAGAACAGCTGCAGACGAATCTCCAACTGCAGACCAACATACAGTATTTACTACTGTATTTATGTGGATGGGGGAATACCCATTATCTTCCGTATGTACACTACAACATTTATGAAAATTATAAACAAACATAGAGCCTTGGGGAACACATACATTTATGCTAAAAGATCTAGAAGAGTGGTCATTCAAGATAACTTTCATTTGGTGATTTGATAAGAAAGACTGAATCATTTAAAAATTCGTCCATCTTGTTAAGAAAACCAGTATGCTAAACCTTGTCAAATGCCTTAGAGATATCAAAAGCAACAGCCCGAATTTCACCATTTTTATCTAAAAGCTTGTTATACACTTTCAGCAATAATCGTTAACACCTCAATAGTTAACCATGAGAAGCGAAAGCCATATTGCTTATCTGAAAGTTCACTCTGGGATGTAAGATTCTTAACCAATTCAGATTTAATTAGAGCCTTTTGCATTTTGCCAAAACGAGGTAGAAGGCTAATGAACTGATAGAAGGATCAGATCCACAAGCGGGGAGTGCGAGAAAAGAAACTATTGGAGTAGAAGTGGCGGTCGCATTTAGCTATTTCAACATCACGCTTAGATTTATGTAGTCGGGACATCGCCAGGACAGTTGCCATGAAAATATTTGTAGAAAAGACAGTGGGAAGCCACGCCACGTCGGCGAGAAAGTCGAGATGCGAGGTCAGGATCGATTCCATTACGTATCCGTCTCTGGGTTTTGTCAAGAACCTCGAGATGTATAGCAGGAGCACCTGTAGTAGTTTTAAGACAATCACAGTACCACGCTTCAACTAGAACCTCAACGGCATCTTCAGAATCTGTTTCAGATGAATACTATGAAGAATTTTACTGGTAACCAAAACTAAACCTTTTGGAAAATAGGCATTAATTGTGCTTCAAATAAATTCTTGAATCGGATTTTGAAAGCTTTTTTTAAACGGGGTTCCAATTTCGACACGGATATCTTCACAGACATTAAATTCCTAATTTGCTTACAGCCGACTCAACGAAGTCATCGGATTTCGATAACATTGCTTGGTTTGAAGATCTCAATGAAGCATGAAACTGGTTGTTACCATGAAGTGTTGATTTATATGTCCACACAGCCTATGTTTATAAAGACTCTATCCGCGATAATCCTCATCCTTCCTTTTATACATATTACAAATTTAATATTTAATATATCTATCTATCTATCTATCTATCTATCTATCTATCTATCTATCTATCTAAAATCAACATATACATTATATATATATATATATATATATATATATATATATATATATATATATATATATATATATTAAACAAAAATATTAAAAAAAAAAAAAACTACACACACGCTGGGTTGTATATTAATATTCTTTCGTTTTTATTATTCTTTCATTTAGATTCCTCGACTAGTTTCGGCCAACATGGCGATCATCAGGAGAAAAAAAAATTCTGCTAGCTGATAGCAGTGAACTACAGAAATGAATGTCTTGATGGAGAAAATGAGCTTTTGTCTATAGTTTTCATTTGTTTTCTTATTTTTTTATTTTTTTATCTTTTTAACGTGAATCTTTTAACATTCCTTGTGTTGGTGAAACAGTCTCTTTTAAGTTGTTATTTGAGATAAGAGATGGATGGATCTATGCTGCTCTGAATTCCCTTAGTCAGTTTGACAGTTTTATTGGTTCCTGGAAAGGGAAAGTGTCTCTGTTAAGTGTGTGCATGTGTGTTATTTGGTTCTTAGGGAGTGAGTGAGTATGATGTGTGTAAGCGTGTATATTACTATGGGTGTGTGTTATCATTTGGCTCATTAGGGAGTAAGTGAGTATGATGTGTGTAAGCGTATATATTCGTGTGGGTGTGTGTATAAGTGTGAGGCCTCAATACCTCCGTAAGCATGTCTGTCTTGTGTGGGTGAGAAATGTGGGTAGGTCCTGATTTGTGGGGTTATATATTAATACTATCTATATTGTTAAATTTGTGGTTAAGCCCGGCCGGATAGTGCGTTTTTAAACGTTGTATCCACTTATTTTCATGGAACTCTAAAATCTTTCTAATGTTATCTGCTCTGAACTTTTCTATTCTCTCAATTATAGTGAATTTGGCATGGGTTTTAAAATCGTATTTTTCCAGGCGGAAATGTTCTACAGATAATAATTTTTCATGGGGAGCCGACTTAATTCGATTGTGATAATTATTAATTTTGTAGTGAAAGGGCCATTCAGATTTTCCTACATATTGTTTCTGGCATAGTGAGCATTCTAGGAGGTAAATTATGTTATGACTTCTACAGTTAGAGTGTGGTAGATTTTGAAATTAGATTTAGTGACTGAGCTAGTGAATGAATTGGTGTGTCTAATGTAGTTGCAGCATAATCTTCTTTTGTTGTTAGATAGTTGGGAAAATCCTGCTGTTTTTGCTTATTACGGATTACCTTGCCCCCTGAAATGTGGTTAAAACCTATGATTTTTTTAGGTTCTTAGGTCTACGATATGCTAGAACAATTAATTTAGGTCTGGTTTGAAATATAGTATTTCCCAGCGACTTTTGATCATTTGGGATAGTGGAGGCAGAGTGGGGTTGAAAGTGGTTACTAGAGGGATGCGTCTGGGTTTATTTTTAATCTTGTACATTAGGGTGTCTTCTTTAGGTGTGAAAATTGCTTTATTTATTTGTTCCCTGATTAGGTGTTGTTTATAGCTACGTGTTGTAAATTGATACTGCAGATTTTAAATGTGTTTATTTAATTCTTCATTGTTGGAACATATCCTTCTAAATGCTTGTGAATAGGGAAGGTTCTCTTTGAGGTGTTTAAGGTGGGAGGACTTAAAGTGTGGATTGTTGTGGGTGTCGGTGATTTTAGTGTGTAGTGTCGTTTGTAGTTTCCTATTTTTATATATGTAAATGCGGGTGTCTAAAAATGTTACCAATCTTGTGGATTTTTCTTAGTGAAACTTTATTGAGTCGTGCACTGTGTTTAGGGTCATGAGGAATTGGATAAGTTTGTCGCCACTGCCCGTGTATACAAAGAATATATCATCGATATATCTTGCATAGAATACGCAGTCGCTACGGATGAGGGGATAGATATGGGTCTCCTCAAATTTTCTCATGAATATTGTAGCATATGATGGAGCTGCAATGGTGCCCATGGCGCAACCTCTTATTTGAAGGTAGTGTGCTCCATTGAAGTTGAAAGTATTCAATGTAAGAATATACTCCATGAGTTTTATGATAACTTCTGAGGGGGGTTGTTTTAGTAAGTGCTTCCTGAGGGGCGGTTAGCCTTCGATGTGTTTAATGATTGAATAGAGGGATCTTGCGCCAATAGTCACTGGAATAGCATTCTCTGGAATTGCTTGTATGTGATTAATTTTGTTTAGTAAATCTGTCGTGTCTCTGATGTAGGATTTTACTTCCTTAGCTAGGATCTGTAGGTAAGCTTTTATAGGTTTCTTTGTCGGCTAGCTGATTTTTGGCCCCTTTAATGTATTCTTTGATTCCCCAGATCATTGTGGCACACACTTTGTCAGCCTGCGTTATGATTAGGTCATCTCTATGTGTCAGCGTGCTAAGGGCTATACGTTCCCCTTCAGTAATATTGTTACATGGCAGCTTATGTGCTATTGTTTTCTTTATGTCATTTACTACGGCTATTTCAAATGTCTGTATAGTAATGTCTGTGTTTTGTGGGATGTATGTAGTATCCTTTTAATGTATCAAGTATGGAAGGTGTCTGATCATTGTCCCCGTAGTGGGTTTTTAGCCGTATTATTCTGAAGAAGGATTTCAGGTCCTTTGCCAAGGTGTTTCTATCAAACCTTGGGGGACTATGGCAAAAGCTTAGACCTTTATTTAATAACCTGAATGTGTTGAGTGAAAATTTATGGTTACTTCAATATATATATATATATATATATATATATATATATATAGATAGATAGATAGATAGATAGATAGATAGATTGAATTTTATAGACACAGACTTGACGTTGCCACCTTAAGTGTGGAGAAATGGAGGGGGTTGTGATCGGACCTAGAATTTAGTTGAGGAACAATGAACAGTTTGACTATTTGTTGTGGCTTCCAAAGATCGATTTTTTTTTGCGAAATTGACAGTAATTTCAAAGAGATTGTAACGAACTGGGTTTTAAACGATTTTGAAGTTTTGAAAGTCAATTTTAAAAATCTGTCTATATTTGATTTCCTAGAGGCTTTAATCCGAATATGAACGTACGTCATATCTATCAACATTAATTGAATTGCAAATATTACTTCGCTGGGATAGTCATGTTACAAGGATGAGTGACGACGAATAACAAAGGTCGACATGTATAGCCAGCTTGACAGTGGACAAAGCATTGTTGTACGGCCGTGGCTAAGAGACAAAGACAAGCTAAAGCGTAACTTCTCAGCTATCAATGTGTCTCATACTAACTTTGAACGAATTTCCCTATATAGAAATAACTGGAGATATTTTTGCCAGAGGGGTACCAGAAATATCGAAATCAGGCGTTTTGAAAGTCTTACAAATATTCCCGAGATTCTTGCTATTGCACTATATGTGGACTTGTATGCAGGTCACTAGTGGGACTAAAGTGTCACATACGACACAAATATAAAGACGGAAGGATGTCGGATCGTTGTTGAAATCGTCGATATATATATATATATATATATATATATATATATATATATATATATATATATATATATATATATATATATATATATATATATATATATATATTATATATATATATACACGTTCTGCCAATGATTCACATAAGCTATAAGGTATGTGTCGTTCTTGTTCCCTTTTTTGCCTTCGATATGTTCTGTGAGTGTCGAATCTTCCAAGCAATTCTTCGTAGTTAATCTGACATTAAACATAAAACTAAATAAAATCTGGTGAAATTCAGACACTGATATTCGCATCGTCGGATAAACTCAATATCAGAAGAAGAGGAGATGGTTCTCTGTCCATCACAATGGGATAACTAAATGACGAAGTGCTACAAAGAACAAGAAATTGTGGCGAGTCATGATCGCCCACATCCTGAAGAGACACAGCACATAGAATACAAGAATATGCCATTTATATTTCTATATTTCGGACTATTTCCCAAGTTTGCAATAAGGATTTGAATATCAAATCTTCGCTGAATAAATTCAACTTTCATTTCTCATAATCAAAGAGATTTTTTTCTACTCTGACTATATCTTCTATGTCTTTTGACGTGGTTCTACGCCAGTTTTCAGATATTGTGCCTTCACACGTGATTTTCCTTTAAATTATCAATTTTCTACGCGTCAATTCGTTAATTTAATTATTTTTTTTTAAGTTAATTTGAAAAAAAAATGTTTTTCTTCATTTTACGGTTAATACTTCTAACATTTGTAACCGTTTTAACAATTTATGTAAATAAAACAAGACTACAAAGATCTCTAACCACACCTGTATTACGAAAAATTGCTACCTGGTTAGAAGCAATCTATAAGATAGCACAACAGTGTACAGATTCATTGCGGTTTTAGTTGCTAGCTTCCTTTCGGGGATTAACCGTAGTCGCATTCACAAAATTATTTTCATAATGTAAAGAAACAGAGAAGTATCAGAAAGTATACGTAACACAAAACGATATGACATAATAATGATGAAGAATATATATATATATATATATATATATATATATATATATATATATATATATATATATATATATGTTGGAAAAATTATTGACAAGGCTAGAATATGTAAAGCTTGGGATGACCCATGCCCTTTGTGCCTCCATGATAAATTGCACATTATTAAACTTCTAAATAATAATAATCTATTAAATAATAGACACGAGCTAACGGTTTTTGTAGGCATCATCAGATTTTTTGGTTTGAATTATTAGATAAAAAAAATTTATATAACTTGTTTAACAAATAGCCCAATCATCAGATTCATAGTAGGAATAATTAACTACAAACATGCATACAACATAACACCCTTCATAATCCATAGCCTAAATTAGTAGTTTAAATACCTTACCTAAAAGATAACCCTTTATGAAGTCGTCAAAAAAACAAACGTTACGAAAGTTTCTCTTTTTTATAAGCACAATTCCCTTTCATAATAAAATAAAATAAAATAAATAAATAAATCTCCATAGACAAGCAAACTAGACGATGGCTAATACATCTTCCGTTTCATTTATGACACCCCCACCTTACCCCGACTTGACACCTTGAAAGTATCTCTATACCGCTACTTACACTCGCCTACCCAATTTAGACAATTCACCCTAGCTGTTACCATGGGGATTTTGATTTCAATTTTTAAAACAAGTAAATTTCAGATATACGTTATTCCAACAAAAATTTCGCTTGAAGATGGAACGGAACCCATTTTAATTTCAACTCAATTTAATTTAAAGGATTATAATGAAGTTTTCGGCTCTTGTTTTGAAACATGAGACCTCTTATGTAGCGATTTGGAATCATATTTTTAAATAAATAATTATATATATATATATATATATATATATATATATATATATATATATATTAAGTAGTTAATATACACATGCAGTCATATATCTAAACTATGTAAATATGTAAATATATGTATACACATACATATTTATATATAAGTATAAAAATAATTCCAAGAGGATAGAATCCAGGTAGAATTCAAGAGGATAGTATCCAGGTAGAAATCAATGTCCAGGACAGAGTAAGGATATAATAAAAAGTTTTAAACACTAATATTCCATGGTCATAATTTATTTCCATTTGAATCGTAAATACGATCAATTCATCATACCTACACATTCAAATTGAATTTGTAGGTCTGATGATATTTTCGATTCCAATGGAATAAATTATATGGAATATTAGTGTTTAAATTTTTTATATATATATATATATATATATATATATATATATATATATATATATATATATATATATATATATATATATATTTTGACGAATATATATAAAGAGAGGGGGAGAGTTGGAGAGATTGAGAGAGATCTTTGTTACAAGAGCATTGGGTTGTGTGTATCATAGATATAAATTTCGGCTATACATGCACATATTTACACAGTGTATCATTTACACATCGCAAACAAATACACACACACACACACATCTTTGTATACAAGCATTGCAATGTCACAAACACAACAACTTTTAGAATAAGTATAAAACAAGACCTCGTGCTTTAGAAAGGTATCTTTTACATAGGAAAGGAAAGTTCCAAACGTTTGTGACAGGCTCTGTGATATAAACGAAGTTGTGCCGAAATGTTCTCGGAAGAAGAATGACCTAGGGCAGGGAAATGTGCAGGTTGTCTCACATATTGACCTAAACAGTTCCACATATACAGCATATCATTTTTCAAATTTCTTTAACGCTTCCCTGCATATTTTGTTGATGTGCGGATGTT
Organism: Acanthosepion pharaonis; assembly: GCA_903632075.3. NCBI lineage: Eukaryota > Metazoa > Mollusca > Cephalopoda > Sepiida > Sepiidae > Acanthosepion > Acanthosepion pharaonis. The sequence continues at coordinate 1,607,593 of CAHIKZ030000968.1, forward strand.
CTTGAAAAAGTCAGATAAACGATGTAATGTTGTTGTGTAGAGGTTCAATTCATGCGCGCGATGACGAATAGAGGGGTCTGGATTTTCGGACACATTCTCGTGCACTGCAGCAATGTTTTCAGCTGAACGGCGTAAACGAGCACCTACTGGTGTTTTTACATCTGCCACCGACCCAGTTTGTTTGAATTTAGGAACAATTTTTCCAATTGCACTCTTGAAAATTTAACATGTTCTTTCATTGTTAATCTTTCCATGCTTGAAATTGCCAAATTAATTCACATTTAAAATCGGTCTAATTTATTGGAACAGCCTTTATCAATTTCTAAATCATCAGGCTCTCGGTAAATGCGTGAACACTTTATAAAAAAAACACAACTCCGTGTTAAAAATGCTTTCTTGTGATATTTTAAACTAAAAGTAAGCAATGTTGTTTCAATTCAGATGAATTTGGCATAATCAGCTAATTTTCTCAAATAACATTGCAGAATAGTTTATTTTTGAAATAAAGAGAATTATGTTGTGTTGATAGATTTGCCAATATGGACTATTTTATAGATTTTGTTGACAATCAAAAAAATAATTCTAATGAATTTAAATTTGTCTTGAAATACAGCAAAGCATTTTGGTTATTGGGAATATTAAATAGCATGGAATTCAAACTAGAATAAAATCTTCATGAAACATTTTCCTTTTTAAAAATGCATTTTGAAAATTAGGTACATATATATATATTCATTTTTCTCCCAGCAAAGTTGGTAAAGTTACTGACAGTGAAAGAAAATAATAAAATTTTATTGTGGAGACAGAACAATAAAAAAAAAAAAAAAACAAGATTCAAAAAGAGAGAACATGACAATTGAAATCATATTTATATTTTTGATATATTTAAGAAAATGTTTTCCGTTTTATACACACACACACACACACACACACACACACATATATATATATATATATATATGGTAGGCTCTCCCGTCGTATTCGACGTATGAGGGTCAAGCAACTCAGTTCCTAGGAAGCGACAGCCCAGACACCAGCAGAGGCCAGGTGCACTACGTGCTACAAGGTCCCCATACAACCCTCCGCAGGTTTTGAATTTAGAGTTGCCCTTCTCCTAGACCAGTTGCCATCAAAGGCTATAGAACCCAGTCTGTTCCTGCTATTTACCCATAGCTGGAGGGAGAAGAGGAGCATTAAGAACTTTCCCAAAAATATTAGCATATAAGTGAATGTAATGGATTCGATTGGAATTCGAACTCGGTCCTCCGATTCCTCAATCCATTAATTCACCGTGCCTCCTCTCTCTATCTTCCCTCTCTCTCTTTCTCTTTTCTCTCTCTCTCTCTCTCTCTCTCTCTCTCTCTCTATATATATATATATATATATATATATATATATATATATATATATATATATATATATGTATATATGGGGGAAGAGAAAGAGGCTTCTCTCTCTCTATGAATGTATGTATACTTATCGGTATATGTGAGAATTCTGTGTGTAGATGGTGTGGATGCTGATGTGGGTGGTTGAACCCCGAAGCATGGATAAACGGAAATCAAAAAAGGGCCGGTGCAAATTTAACTTGTTATCGATATTTGATTTAAGCTGAATGTTAATAAAAATTAACAAAATACAAGAAAACAAAAATACGAAACAAAAAAAAAAAAGAATTAAATTGAACAGTTTTTTCAGATTTGATATTTTTCCTTCCGTATTTCTGTGACCGGGGGGACATTTGAAATGATTTTTTTCCTTTTTTTTTTTAAAAAAGAAAAAAAAAAATTTTGAAATGTCGAGATGAAAAACAAAGTCAAGTTTTTCCTTTTGAAGGATTCGAAAATAATGTTCTGAAAATATTTGATTTCCAAAGATATTTTTGTACTCTTTTAAAAAGTTTTTGTGAAAATGAGTTTCAACTCAAGATGGCATTCATAATCACAGCTTCTAAAATTCAAGATGAACTTTTTTTTTTTTTCTTGCTCTGATTTCAGTGATGCGGGCCTGTCCTATCAAAACACAAATATTTGGTCAGCAAAATCAAGCACAGACATTATAGCTTTCATTCAACAATTTATTAAAAAATAACATCTTAAATAAATACTTCAGACCTAGTTATGACAATTATTCATGGCGTCAAAATACGATAGCGATAGCCGCCATTACCTGTACATACTGCTATTCCAATGACTTATGGCAGATTCATCTGCGAAACATAAAACTATAGATATACAGACTTTTAACAAATTAGATTCTTTTTTCAAGCATTTCATTAGCCACTAGCACGCAAGGGGTTACAGAGAGTGGGAGCAAGAGTAAAGAGGAAAAGATGAAGAGAAAGACAGGGAATTAGATCAAGACATCTGAAGATGTCGATTGACATTGCACTTGAATAATTGAAGCTTATAGCTATCAGGGAAACAAGTAAGAAGAAGGAGGTTCCACAGACGGGAAGTGCGAGACATGAAGCTATCGGAGTAGAAGAGACGGCTACATTTAGCATTTTCAACAGCGAAGGGGTGAGACTGAGATGCCAACCCAGTAGAACGCTTAAATTCATGCAGTTTGGAAACCACGGTAATTAGCTGGTCGGAAAGAATTACCGTGAAAGTATTTATAGAAAAGACAGAAGGAAGCCACCGCACGTCTATGAGAAAGCGATTCTAAAAAAAATTTTGTTGATCAAAAAATGGAAACTGCGAACTGTTTTAAATAACTTTCATTATTATTATTATTATTATTATTTATTATTATTATTATTATTATTATTATTTTCTTTGATTTCTGGCGTTTACACATTTCTTTCCGGGTCCCGCCTAGGGACCTAAGGTTAGAAATGGCATCATGACACTTTCCACTGACAAAAAGAAAATATTACATAGATAAAGCCCTTCGTAAAGTGTGGGCTGTACTTGTCAAAACAATTTTTTGTATCTCCTTGAGGCATGGACTTCCAGGAATCCCTTCAATTAGTCTACTGCAATGTTTTCCAACCAGTCCTAGGGCTCCAACTACAACAGGGATTGTTGATGTTCCCATATGCCACATTTTCGAGATTTCTATTTCAAGGTCCTTATATTTTGACAACTTTTTGAATATCTTTAAAGATACATTGCAGTCAGCAGGGACTGCCATATCAATAAGGAGACACCGTTTTTGTTTGTGGTCTTTAATAACAATATCTGGCCGGTTGGCTTTCATTGTTCTGTCAGTGGGTATTGTGTAGTCCCATAGAATTGTAACAGGTCCTATCTCCGTAACCGGGTCTGAGTGGTGTTCATACCAGTTTCTTTCCCGTATTATTATTATTATTATTATTGTTAACAATTTTTACGCTTCTAGAGATTCCTGCGATGATGTGGAAGTCAAGTTCATATCTAGTCGGAGGTTAAAAGATTATAAAACTAATTATAAGGAGTCAGTCGACCGCGAGTTTTGCGATAAAAACGCAATTTTAATAATATTGGGTGAAAGGAACATTAACTCTATAGTAATAATAAAAAAGTGTATTAACCCAGAGAGTTATTAGCTGGATTGATTTTGACGGTATATCAGACTGTATTGTGTTATCTAATATCGAATGTTATATTTAATTATGTTATTCTCACCCTGTGAGAATCGAACTCGCAACTCGGTTAACCAGAATAGACTCGCTGAAGTTGCTTATCAAGTGTGTTGTGATAAAAAAAAAGCAGCAAAAATAAAATGGTGTAAAATTAATAATGAAGAGTACTATAGTACCAGCATGGATGAATAAAAAACAACAGTAGTAATCCAGTGGAGTAATAGATAGTGTCTCGGATTGAGGAATCGGAGAGCCGAGTTCGAATTCCAGTCGAATCCATTACATTCACTTACGTGCTAATACACTTGGGAAAGGTATGAATCTTCTTCTCCCTCGATATAAATAGCAGGACAGACTGGGTTCTATAGCATTGGATGGCAACTGCTTTACCACAGAAAGAAATAGCAACCTGCTGCGGGAAAAATATGCCTCGTCAGTCATGTATCGAAAGATGCATGATCGCCTAAGTGTGTATCACGCATGGCACATGGCTGGCTGAATATAGAGTATAACTAGTAATACGAAAATAGTAATAATGAAGATTGTATCGACCCAGAGTGTTGGAATAAAATACATCAGTAAGATAAATTAAAACTAGTAATAAAATCATTTTATGTGAAATAATACCCCCAGTTACCAAAAATCTTCTCTAAATCGTAAATTAAAAAATATATAAAACTAAGATATTATTTTATTAGAAAGAAAAACATACAATTTTTAACTGCAGAAGAAGAAAAAACATTCTTTTCGGTGAACACTAAATTACTACTAAGATATTAGCACTAATAAAGGGAATAAGGTTGTATAAATGAGTAAGCCCCAAAACAGGGACTAGTATATTGCACCAGCTTTTCGTGTCATTTCCCATCTGAATGTGGGTTATTATAGTTCTCCACAACTTCCTTTCTCTTATAACTCCAAGTAATGTTTAACTATATATCATCCCACGCTGTCACCGCTGTCATCCATTTACATAAACACTTTAGGTAGATTTCCCTTTGTCCCTTTCTGTTTTCTATATGTCCTGTGAGTGTTAAATTTGCTAAGCCTTCTTTCCTCGTTATGTGACCAATAAATTTCAAAGGTCTCTCTCTGATTCTAAGCATGTGTCCTTGTATTCACCATTTTCTTAAAACTTCCTCGTTGCTCATATCTTCATAGTCTCAGCATCCATCCATAGAACCATATCCCTGTCACTTCGTGCATCTTAGTCATCTCTAAGGAAATTTAGCAGCATTTACTGCCATATATATATATATATATATATATATATATATATATATATATATATATATATTTTGACTCTCCCGTCGAATTCGACGTATGAGGGTCAAGCAGATCAGTTCCTAGGAAACCGACAACCCGACAACATGAGATTTGATTATAGTGGTGAAGGTTTCATGCAGGGCCATCCACACTTTTTGAAGGGCTGAATACAGAGACCTGGTGCACTACATGCAACAAGGTCCCCAAATGACCTCCACAGGTTTTGAATTCAGAGTTGTCCTTCCCCTAGACCAGTTGCCATCCAAGGCTATAGAACCCAGTCTGCCCTGCTATTTACCCATAAGCTGGGAGGAGAAGAAAAGGATTCACACCTTTCCCAAGAGTATTAGCACGTAAGTGAATGTAATGGATTCAAATGGAATTCGAACTCGGCTCTCCGATTCCAAGCCGCTATCCATTACTCCACAGTGCGTGCGTGCGCGCGTGCGCGCGTGTGTGTATGTGTGTGTGTGCACGCGTGCGCGTGTGTGCATATATATGATACAGCAGTTTAGCACTCGTTTCTTTTCTTCTAATGAAATTTTCTTGTTTCTTATTAGTTTCTATGGCTTTCTGAAAGCCACCTTTCGCTATAGCTTCGGATTTCCATGACACATTTTCCGCTGCCTCTTACTATACTCAAATAGTTGATTTTCTGCATCTGCTTGGTTTTGACGTCAGCAATACGTAATCCGCACCTTGGCCTGTCTCTTTGGCTGATAATCATGCATTCTATTTTACAATGAATAATTAGTCCTTTTCTTATTGCTTTTCTTTACTCCGTTCTCTGGGATTTCTTTCAGCTCTTTTCCCTAGTCCACCATCAATAACGTAATAATTGTGGAAAAATTTCATCTGTAAAAGAACAATATGAATAAAGACATTTGCCTTGATAAAGTCTCTGAGAGGACGAAACGCGTCGGCAGATAAGTTTTCATTTTATCTACAGTAATAATAATTCAGCATTCTTTGTTTCTAAGGAAATTTTGCAATTTCTAATACGTTGTTAGGTTTTCTGAAGGATCCTTTGCTATTCCAATGAAATATTTGCGATTGTCTGTTACTACATTTCTCAGACAGATTCTGTACCTTGATATTAGTCTCTCTCTCTCTCTCTCTCTCTCTCTCTCTCTTGCCGTACATTCTATTATCTTATAGTTAACAATTAGTCCTTTCTTCTCGCTTTCTTTTACTACCTTTTCTAGGGATATTTGTATCTTTTAAACTATTCTATGCCATATCACTTTGAAATACGATCGCCGGAGTTAAGCAACGTCGAGCCCCGTCAGTACCTAGATAGGTGACTGCGTGGTAATACCAGGTGTTCTAAACTTAGATATGCCGGTGGTGTAATGGATAACGGCGCGGAATTGGAACTCGGCTCTTCGAGTTCCAATTCCAGTCGGGTTCGTTATGTTTACTTAAGCGCAAGTATCCTTGGGAATTGTATAAATCCACCTCTTTCCCCTCAGTTATGGGTTAATTAGCAGGACTTTTATTCGTAAAAAATAGTATTATCCCCAAAAGATTCTTTCAATCTAAAAATACTGTCTGGATTTAAATAACCTTAAATTTAGCATGACACAATTGTTAACGGAATTTTGAACCGATACGTTCACTCTAAGATGTTCCATCAACGTATATGAGGTACTGAATTAAGTGCCTTGACAGATTTATGGATACGCCTATGTAACTGCAGCCCAAATGATATTTTATATGAAACCATTCTTAGGGTCATATAAGGAAAAGATACATTTAAGGCAGATTTTGGATTTTCTATATATTGCTCACACTGCTCATTCTGTTTCCCGGAAATAGAATACTAAATGTAATTTTTGTTTTAATATTATAATTGTCTGTTTCTGATTTCAAATTTAGATAAAGTGTTCTGGGTTTAAGCATCGAATTTCGCAAGGTGAAACTATTTCATATTTTCATTGATCAGACAAAGCCGATATGTCCTATTGTTAATCTCCAACATTGCACGAATCAAATGATTCTGTAGTGAAAGCGAGATTCATGCACCTGAGAAGGAAAGTTAGTCTCTGAAAATTCCAAAGTATTATATTTAATCCGCTTATACGGAGTTTCTGCCCATTTATAAATGATATCCACCTGTTCTTCAAAACAACAACACTACGGTTAGACTGCTAAAATTATCCAAATATGATTATTTATACTATTTACATTCGGACTATTGTCCTCATCACAACCTTTCGGTCACTGTACCCTCCGGCTTTCATCAAGGAAATCCGAACTGAACTCTTTTCAAACTACGGGGGTAGACCGTTCTCGTTCCATTGCCTATGTCTAATGATATATTTTCTAGTTCTTTTCTAGTTTTAGTACTGCTGTTCATCCTGTTTTCACTGAATCCAATTACATGCTGCCCTGCCTAGGGATTGAGCTCACAATTACTATATAACCAAATTTACGAACCAACGTTTCAATCCACTACGTTATTGTCCCGTATGGCAATTCTCTGTGGAGAATTTGAGTCTTAAAAACTAAATTTCTTATTTGCTGATGAGTGCGGCTACTTCTACTACTTTTCATGGTTAAGTCCCAAATTCCCCGTGGGCTACCCGGATCTGATGAAAGGTGGAGGGTGTAACGGCCGAAATGTGGTAACAAAAAGAAAGGTGAGACCAGTTGTCTGAATGTAAATAGTGTACATAATGATACCTCCCCATCCCCAAAATTCAGACAGAATTTTTCCGAATATGAATCCAGTAAATTTGGATTCATAAAATGAACGAAATCATGATAATAATAAACATGCCTAAAGAATGTCCATTCGAGACATTTCAAAGCACATTTATCACTCGGCACTAGCGAATAATAGCTTTGTCATCATCATCATCATTATCATCATTATCAATTGAGCACCTGAGCAGGTCTTTCCATATGTTTCGTTTGCATATCTGGGTTGAAAGTTGGAGAGACAATAAATGAAGTTTCCTCACATTGTTTATAGCAGCGTTTCTCAAACTTTTTACCATTTTGGAACCATTGAAAAAATGTTCCTGTCTTAGGGAACCTCTGCATCAATATTATTATATACAATTATTAATGTTTATGTCTTTTATATTTTTATCGTAGTTCACGTTGTAAATAGTATATATTTTTTCGGATAACTGGTTTAAAGAAGCCTTTCAAAAGCTAAGCACAGTACTGAGAAATAGGAAAATTTCACTAGAAATAAGAAAAAAAATGTACTAAACTACTGTGTGATATCTGTCCACCTGTATGGCAGTGAATGTTGAACGATTTCCTCAATGATGAAGAGGAGACTTGAAGCAAGAGAAATAAAGTACAAATATTCACTAATTAAAGTTTTAATCCTTAATAATTTACTTTTATTCGGTTATAAAAAAAAGTTATGTTTTTCTGGTCCTCAGTTGTCTCAATCCTAAGTTGTCCCGGTGATGTTCAGTCGGCGGTATTGAGGCGGCAGTGATTATTTCTCCTAAGCCCGCTAATCGATATAGATGGATTGATTGATTAATTACTGACAATAGGAGTAAGAGTTTGTCTCACGCATCTACACTGTTTTTCATCATCCATAGTGTCATTTTATCAAGATATATAACTATGGGAACGAGCGAAGGGAAACGTGGATTCATACCTTTTCTAAACAGAAGCGACCTCTGGCGAAATTCGAAATCGTTATGTCGTTTCTTTATTTGGTGTTGATAATCATTATGGTCCTCCATACTTTCACATTGATCTGGATTATTGCCCTTAGGTGTTTGATAAAAAGGCGGTGATATTTATTTAGAGTAGAACCTCAGTTATCGGCCAGCATCCATTACAGAAAGTTGTCCGGAAACCAAAATGCATGAAAACCGAGGTATTATTTCCATAAGAAATAATATAAATCCAATTAATCCATTCCACTGCTAAAAATATTAACAAAAATGCATTTTATACAGAATAAGGAGTTTTACATGCAGAAAACAACAGGAAATAAATATGACAAATATATAGAATAAATGAACTTTGAACTTGATCTTTACCGAAGACTGTTATTGGCGTATGTGATGACGCGGAAGAGAGGAGAGGTTTTATTATTTGGATCCACCTCCATAAAAATTTCACGTAAGTATTTTTCTGACGTTATTTTCCTTCTCCATCTCTTTGCGCTTGGAAGAGTACACGGCAACAAGTGAACAGGAATATACAGGTTCGTAATCGGATTTCTTTGCTCGAAAACCGAAGAAATGTACAATTTTCCAAGGCATATTGTCGCCGAAAAAAAGTGAACGATAACCGAATCGTACTATAACGGAGTTGCTCGATAAGTATAGTATCCATTAAATTTCGAACTCACTATACAGCTATACAGTCTGTTTAATTTATTTTTTAAACATTAACACACATCACCTACTAATTCTTATATTTTTTAACAATCCGTCAAAATGGTCGATTTACACAGTTTTATAATATAAGCTCCACTGTATTTATTTTTCGAGGAATTTTTTAAAAACTGTTGGGCTTCTTAAAACGATCCTGATTGATCAGTATTGTATATTTCTAACTGTTTAAACGATTTTCTGGTCCAGCTTTTATTAAAACCACTTTCCGTTCATTATTATTACATTCCGAGAAATAATTCCTCTACCCAAATTATTAAGATCCCCCCCACGTATCATTCAGAGTAACGACAATTTTAAAAATATATTAATTTCGCTTTAAAAGATTGAATTCCCCTCCCCGACAAAAAAATCTGACCAAACATAAGAATTTAATTTTTCAGTAATCCCCTCGTAAATCCCCTCGTTTCGTCAATATCCCAAAAAGGAAAATATTTGCCCTCCCATATTGAATTGACGAAGCGGGGAAAAACAACGAAACAAAGACAGAATATTAGAATTCATTTTTTTTCTTCTTTTTTTTTTTAGTTAATATTAGCCATTAGCGGTTCAGAATACACACGATTAAAAAAGACACAATTGAATTGCTAGCTGTCATTTCCGTAAAAAAAAAAATCCCTTAGAATTTCCTAAAAATGACATCAAAGCAAAAATGTGCCTAGGAGCGAGTCTTCCTAAAATGAAGATTAAAGAAAAAAGTGGCCAAGAGAAGAAACAAATATGAATTAGAATTTGATTTGGTTGTTGTATGATTTCGGTGATATAGCTGGCTTCGAAAAAATACATAGAAAAAAATAGTTCGGAAATAATTCCCAAATAGGGAATTTGGGTTAAGGTTTTCATATTTCTTTTAACGAAAATGTCAAAATATTTGATTAATTTGAACAGTTCGGGAAACTCTTGAAGGCTTCTGAGAATAGCAGCATGTATTTCTAGCATTACAGAACATCTCGCTCTGTAAGTACTAGAGCTCGATAATGCAACCGACATAATTCTAAACAGCTTATATTATAAAACTGTGTAAATCGACCATTTTGACGGATGGTTAAAAAATATAAGAATTAGTAGGTGATGTGTGTTAATGTTTAAAAAATAAATTAAACAGACTGTATAGCTGTATAGTGAGTTCGAAATTTAATGGGTACTATACTTTTGTAGTTTTTGTCAAGTTTAATAAATATCTTTAACTTAATAAGAGATCAAAACCAGATTAGTAAAATAGGAGTGAAGTAAAATTATTGCGTCATTCCTCCAACTCGGGAGTGCCTGCCTATTTTTAAACAATCATTCTAATTTGTATTTGGGTCGAACACCGATCCCTTTTTATCCATGAGAGAGACAAAAATAATTCCGCCAAACAGGAAAATGCGAAGATTAGCATAATATGCGACAAAGAGAAATTCTTTGAAATTGGCGCAGGAAGATTGTGCTACTCCAATTCTCTAAGTGGGAAAGGCGTCTATGCCTTGAATATCAACATTTGAAAACATTTCACCCTAGTTGGAGCCACAGAGAGAAAATATGCAACTATTACGTCCAGAAGAGATGCCAGAAAATACGTTTCTATGACAATATGCAGAAAAAGAAGTTTAGAAAGCTAAACAATCATTTTTCACTAAAATGTTGTGCTACAGAAGGATGCTGCTGCTTATGATACAATGGAGCGAACATGTGATCAGCAATGAAATCTTAGAGAAAATGAAAACATAAAGGAATCAGGAAAAGACAGTTGAAATTTCTCGGGCACATAGTGAGGAAAGAAGAGTTGGAAACTTTGATACTCACAGGACAGAATGAGGGAGAAGCGAGACAAAAGAAACAAAGCATAACCTACTTAGTGATCTTGAATGGCAGAACAGGGTTCAGGAGAGATAACAAATTGCCACAAAAAAACAAGAGAGAGCCATCATCGCAAGCCCTGAAATGACACGGCACATAGAAGACGTCATCATTATCGTTGTTACGAACTGAAGGCACACTGAGAATCAGTGAAATTTCTCATATTCAGCTTTGTTGCTAGGGTTGAAACATGCTCATCTACTGAAGCCAATTTGTGTGTCTTTAATATTTACGGATTCATTTCATGGTGTATAGTGCAGTTCTGCTGAGCAGGTTCGTGTTACAGTTCAATTAAGCTAAGGCGGGATATGGTTTTGAATTCAGAGTTCAGATACTCCTGTACTGGTTGTGCTGTTATTGAAGTCATAAATTGTGATAGTTGCAGAGATGCATTCAAAACTCTCTTAAGGATATGTGTGTGTCGATGATCTGGACGGAATTCGAACTCTGCTCGCTTATTTCTTGTTTCGAGTCTTTAGCCATTACACCACATGCACGAGGAATGATTAAATAGAATACTGATACAAGTGTTAAGAATATCCCCGGATTTACAAAAGAGTATGTTCTTGGGCACCGCTCTCAATTTTATATTATCAATGATTTTTTTAAGTCTTTGTTTACCTCAAGTCCAAGTTAACACATTTGGTAAAGGATATTCTCAAACAGAAAATTAGGAAAACTGTAAATAATAATAATAATAATAATAATAATAATAATAATAATAATAATAATAATAATCCCAGAAATGCTTATCAAAGACAGAAAAGAAAAAGTGACTGAGTGACATGATCCTACCAAGTAAGAAAAACATCTTTGTGAATGTTTTAGTAAGTAACCAAATACAGAGACCTTGAGATGGAAATAAAAAAATGCGGCACTTTAAAACTAAAACTGTTTCTGTTATAGTTGAAGATTTGGATCTGATAAAGAAAGGAACTCAAGAAAAAAAAAATCAACAAAATCCGTGTTGAACCATCTTTTCAGCAAATTAAAATAAGTTATAAAAATACATTCCATATCCTGCGAAGGGCTTTATCCATTTAAATTTTGTTAATAGTTGCCTTAAGCGGAAAAAAATCACATCATTCACTTGCCCTAGGTCATGACTCAGCATGTGATTATAAAACAAATGCAGGTTAAAAAGAATTTTTTCAAAATAATAATAAGAAGAAACCACTTGTCCAATCTTGAAACCAAAAGGAATACAAAGATCGACAAGGTTTGGTACAAGATTCAATGGAAGACATACCATGATTCCAGTGCTCTACATGCTCAAATAAATATCACTGAGCCAGTCAGAAAATTCTATGATCTTTTCACTATTCGTTAGAACGTTACCATTCATATTGCGTTATATACAAATCTAATAGACTAGACATGATAATTAGACTACAAAAATGCCTTTACATAAAAAAATACATGTATTAAATTATATGACAAAATAAGTACCTTGAAACTGAAAAATAATGTGGCCTCTTAAAACTAGTGTCAATCCTATAACACTAGGAGCCAAGGGAATGATCCAAAAAGGTACAGAGAAGAGCATTAACAATATTCCTCTCCGTGCTGTTTACAGTGTGCGAAAGTTCTCTACTCAGGTGAGTATTATCAATGTCAAGAAAATATAAACACTGTACATGTTAAACAGCATTTAACATCATAATTTGTGCAAATATATTTACTAACTTCACTTACTTCTTGCTAATGACTTACCGAAGAGAAAGCAAAATAATAATAATAATAATAATAATAATTTTGTGGCTCAAACGAACACTCGTTTGACCCTTTTGCGATACCAAAGAATATTCGTTGTCACTTTCGTAATGCTCGTTGTAGTAGAGACTTTATAATCACAGATACAACTATAGTAACGCCGTTGAACAATACTGGTGTCAGACGCCTTCGAATATCACTTGCACTAATAGTACTTGCTCGGTAATACTCGCTCAAATAGTAATCCATATTGTAATCTGAATAGAGGAATAGTATAGGGAATAGAGTAGAGAATAGAGGTCCGTATAGTTATAGAGGATAGAGCAGAAATGGAGATCAATTAGACATACGTTACCTCCCATATATGCGTTTCCTCTATGGTCACGTGTTCTACTGAATTCAATAATGGGGTCGCCTGTGTTTGCTTACTGCCGATCTATGTTCAATCTCAAGTGTCTGTAGCGATACTTTATTCCTATATAACAAATAATAATAATAATAACAATAATGCCTCTAGCTAGAAATTACCAAGCACACATACTGAAAAATTGTGTTGTCCCTAAATGCAGATTTTGTGATAAATATCTGGAAACAACTCACCATCTTGTATCAGGTTGCACAGTGTAGCATCAACTGAATATAAAACACGGCATGATAGAGTGGACTAATTTCTGTACGTGAAAACATGCAACGGAAAAGAAACTGCTTGCCTATAACCAGAGCCTATAACCGAGATAGGGCCTATAACAATTGTATGGGACTTTATAATAACACAAAATAATCAAAGCTAATCGTCCAGATATCGTAATCAAAGACCACCAGCAGAGAATGTGCTTTCTCATTGAGATGGCAGTCCCTGCAGGTTGTAAGGTATCTGTGAAGATCTTCAAAAACCTATCAAAATACAAAGATCATGAAATGGGAATCTTAAAAATGTGGAACTTGATGACATCAATAATTCCAGCTAAAATTGAAGTCCCTTCGATGGATTGGAAAAGGGTCATATAGACACATTGAAGAGATTTCTGGTAACCTTTCTCTTAAAGAAATACAAACAATTGTACTCACAAGTACAATTCTCAAATTACGAAGAGCTTTATCTATGTAAAATGTGTGTGATTTTAGTTTTTCTTTTGCAAAAATGCTCAGTAGAAAATATCATGAAGCAATTCTGACCTTAGCTCTCTGGTGGGGACCCGGAGGCAAATGGGTATACAACAGAATCTCAACGAAATAATAAAACAATAAAAATTGTTATAACTCAAAATGCAGATTCTTAGCCATATTGTATCAGGATATACAGTATTAGTATTCCACTGAATATAAATCTTGGCATGACATTGTAGGCCAATATCTCTACTGGGAAACCTGCAACATTTCTATGGTACTTTATAATACACACAGAAAACAGAATAATGATAACTGATCGTCTAATCATTGTGATCAAAGGCCACAAGTACAGTGCTTTTTTATTAACATGGCTGTCCCTGCAGACTGTAATGTATCTCTGAAGTAACTATCAAAATATACGAATCTTGAGGTGGGAAATCTAAAAGAAAATGTGGCATATGAAGACATCAATAATTCCAGTTGTGGTTGGATCCCTCGATTTGATAGGAAAATGTTTGGATAAACTCACTGAAGAGATCTGTGGTAGCCCATGCCTTAAAGAAATACAAAAAGATGTTCTCACTTGGACAGTTCTCACCTTACAAAGGTCTTCATCTATGTGAAACGTGTTTGCTCTTAGGTTAAAAAATGTTTACTGAAAATGCCATGATGCCATTTCTAACCTTAAGTCTCTGGTGACGACTCGCAAGGAAACGAGTATACAAAAGAAATATAATAATAATAATAATAATAATAATAATAATAATAATAATGAATGTAATAAAACAATCAAAGTTAACCGCCCAGACATTGTCAGTAGCGACCGCAAACAAATAAAGTGTCTCCTTATTGATATGACAGTTTCTGCAGACTGCAATGTATCTTAGAAGAACTTCAAAAATCTATCAAAATGCAAGGATCTTGAAATCGTAATCTCAAAAATGTGGCACATGGGAACATCAACCATTCCTGTTGTTGTTGGAGCCCTCGGATTGGTTGGAAATGATTCCAGTAGACTAATTGAAGGGATTCCTGGAAGTTCATGTCTTAAAGAAATACACGTATTGTCCTCACGAGTACAGCCCACACCTTACGAAGGGCTTTATCTATGTAAAAAATATATATTTTTTTAATTGTTTCGTGGAAAATGTCATGATGCCATTTCTAACCTTATGTCTCTGGGCGGGACACGGAAAAAATGTGTACACACCAGAAATCAAAAGAAATGAAATAATAATAATAATAATAATAATAATAATAATAGGAGTGAAATGATGACTATTAAGATTTGAAGTCAAATGTTTTAATTCAGAAACCAAACGAAACTAAGGAGATAAATTTTAACCAATCATTTTCGATCATCTCATGTTCTCAATTAAGCCACAGTATTAATTACTGCAAATTGCTTCAGATGTTGCATCTCCGATTGTCGACAATATCTTATTTCTGCCTGCTCCCCATCTTCAAGTCTCAATGATATCCTTTACTTGCCGATTTTAATGAGTCATGAGAACTTTTCCGGCACCCGTGCTAACAGTTTATGATGTTTTGTAAGATACTGAAAAAAATAATATGCATTCGAACACGATTACATTTGAAACAAAATAACAAAAGTCCTTTATTTTTTTTTATTTTTTGTTTTGCATTGTAGCTGTATTCACAGCAGCTATTTTGGCAGACAACAACAATTATTGGAAAACAGCGCGGATTAAACACGCTATGCAGAAATAAGGGGTTGCTATTTTTTAAACACTTTAGAGGGTAGCTCCGCCAGAGGGTCCATAATTTCATTAGCCTAGGGGCCCAAAAGGTCATAATACGGCTTTGATGCTCAGTGAAGCCAAATTGAAAACTTTAATTTTCAGATTTCCGTTACTTGTCTTATCACTTCTGATTTTTACTATTGATTTTTTTCATGCCAATTCAGGTAGTATTTGATTGGACAGTGATGAAATATTATGCAATTATTGATCAATCAAAGAGATTTAAATATGATTCTGTTCTTCAAAAAAGGATACTAAACAAAGGATTGGAGGGAGAAAGGGAATTGTCAAGATCTCCTGCTGGAGGTGGGGTTCAGGTATGTTGCTGCCGATAGAGTAGGGGATTATGGTGCTGACCACAATCAGCTAGATCCTGAAACCACTCTTCCCTGATTAGATTCAATACAGTCATACGTCGCCTTTTTTTTCCCCAGCTGCTCATTTCGTTTTTTTTTTGTATTTTGTTTGTCTTATATGATTAGTAATGATATTACAATAAACTTGTTACCATGTGCCTCTCCAGTTACTGCATTTCAAACGTTGCCAAAACCGCCGGCATTTATTAAATGTGACCTGAACTTGCCAGTCTGGCCCCCATCACATTTTTGCTAGTGATAACGCTGTCAGTGTCCCTTTGCACGAATCTTTTAATACGGCGTGGGCGCAGAAAGCGTTGACAATGACAATCAGGAATTGGTCGGAGAGTGTTCCCACCCCACCTGCTGGATATGATCATAAAAAATAAAACGAGAAAGATTAATAACAAAACAAAAAATAAATGAATAATCAAAAAAAATATAAAAGAAAGAAGAAATTTAAAAAAAAATAACAAAAAAAGAGAAAAGAACAACTAAAGAAAATAAAAGAAAGAATGAATAAAAGGAAAAAAGAAATGAAAAAAATGGAGGAAAGGAAAAGTAAAAATAAAGTAAAAACGGTGAAGAAAAAATTGGAAAGGAAATAACAAGGAAGAAGGAGGAAGAAGAAAGGTTTGAATGAAGCAAAAATATAAAAGAAAATTAAACAACAAACGAAAGAAATAAAGAAAAGAGAAAGAAAGTTAACGAAAATAAATGAATTAGAATGGAAGGAGTATAAAACCAAACAAAAAAGAATGAAAAACAATAATGGCTGCCAAATGCGCAATTACAATGTTGATTTTAATTTCTGTCCTTATAAAATGTTTGAAGTATGCATCTGCCCATCTTGTGACAAGATGGATGGCCTGCTTTCATCCACCTCAAACGGACAAACAAGCTCTCCTTTCAAATCTCGTTGTTTACGAAACTCAATTATTACTCGGTTGTAGTTTCGAGACTTCAATGAATAACTCGGAGATTTTCGTAAACAAATTTTCCAAATTGTGTCAGCAGTGTAATAAGCAAATACATTCATAGCCACATAGTGGTGTTACCATGAATTGCTAAGAAATTGTTTTTTCCGGCTTCCCATTACTGAACCTCACTGGATGTTCTAATACTACGCCATACAAATGTAAGTTTAGTATTATAGAGGCCTGCACATCTGACGTTGAGAGATGTTAGTCTCTATCTGATGACGATCTCCACTGGGTCACTTTGATGTGGTATAATGGTTAGCAAGATTGTCTCGCTAAATCAACTACGACTGAATAGTGAGTTCGATTCTCAATGGTTGCCTCATACTTTCTGCCTTGTGCACTTAGAAAATCACCTTATTACGATCTCCACTGCATGTCCCACGATTATGGCCAGACAAAGCTAAGCTTACTAATTCTCTCTCTCTTTACGCCCTCTCTCTATCCATATGATAAAAATATAGTTTTAAGGTATGCTAAATATATGGGTAAAAGTGCTCAATATCAGAGATAGAAGGTATGTAAATGTGAGTGGGGGGTTTATGTATTGGTGTTTAGATGTAGAAGTCACCAACGTAGGGGTTTACTTGCCTACAGGTGGTTATCTTCGTCCGTAATCCAAATATACACGAATGTATTGCCTTTTAAAAATGCATGCAATGATAATTAATATAAAGTTATATATTGCATGTACTAATAGTTCATAAGTTCTTATCAGAATGCTATCGTGTTGAAAGTCTTTAAGTCCTTAGCATATATATATATATATATATATATATATATATATATAAAGAAAGAGCAGCAAGATATATAATCCGGTGTTCTTATAGATATTTTTATTTTTACAAAATAGTGCTCAATGTAAATTTACAGAGCATTAATATTATAAGTTAATTGATTTAAAATATGGTTTTTTTCTACACACAGTTCTAACCATGTTTCAAAAATGGAAGGTCCAAATTTATTTTTGTAATTAAATTAAAGACATTAGTTCCATTTCATCCTCAAAATTTTGGAGTCAAAAATTCCAAAATTCGCTTGAGGATGAAATGGAACTAATGTCTTTAATTTAATCACAGAATTAAATTCGTGGCTTTTAGCTTCCATTTTTGAAACATGGTTAGAACTGTGTAGCGAAAAAACATATTTTAAATCATTAATTTATAATATATATATATATATATATATATATATATATATATATATATATATATATATAGTGAAGGAGAGAGAGGGGGAGTGTCTTTCTCAATGTATATGTATCTATGTATGTAAGTATTTCTTGATATCAGTAATTCTTTTGTCTCTGTGGGATTTTTATGTGTCCGAAGCTTGAGCCTCAGGGAAAGCGAATGAAATGCTTTTCAGGGGCAGGCTCTGTGGGTGTTGAACAAACACAAATATGCCTAAGCGAGCGTCTGCAATAGGGATTGGTTAGGCGCCATAGTATAAGGGTATCCTCGAATACGTGTGGCCAGCTATTTCTTGATAGTAGTAATTTTTTTTACTCTCTGTGGGACTTTTAGATGTCCAAAGCTTTAGGGTAAAGGACAGCGGATGAAATTCTTTTCAGCGGCTGATCCAGTCCCTTGGTTCGTTACAGTCTTAGCAAGTTTTTTTTAAAGACAATAGAATTCATTCCCGAATTATTCTTGTTTTGAAAATGACCTACATTTAGGAATGATAACCTTTTGGCTTCTTTTATTTATTTATTTTTTCTCTTATCTTTTTGCTTTTATTTCTTTATGCCAACTTTTATCTTTCTATTTTTTTAATCTTTTTCTATCGCTACAAATATAAAATCCAAGATTCATGTGTAGCCTTTCGAAAACAGAAACTATGATCTGGAATTGGAATGAAAGTAGTGACAGTATTCAAGATCTGGAATTAGTAAATACAAATACTAAAAATGTCTTGGTGTATAGATTAGTTATAAAAAACATTAGTACAAAGAAAAGGAAATTGAACATAGCATAGCCTAAGCTAGGATTGGTTTTCCCCCGACATCATAGAATGCTACAAAAGCAAACATTAACCTTGGAATTCGAGCCATGGTCTCAAATAGCCTCGTCACATCAATGTCATGACTGCCATCGAACCCATTCACATATGTCTAAACTGTCAAATGTATACAACCGCTTTCTCATATGAATAATTAAAAATGTCTTTCAGCGAATGAACCCTGTAAGTTTTGGAAATGGCCATCTTTTATCGAATCTCGTGAGTTACAGAATCATAAAGAACTTTACCAAATAACAGAGGCATGAAGACTTACAACAGCATCAGCAACAGCTAAAATGGATAACATATGCAAATGGAAGGGAAAATAAAACTTACTCAAAACGTTGACATTCCGGCTATTATTCAAATAAAAGGTAGTGAAAAAATCTGCCATCAGCACTAGAAAGAGCGATAACTCTGTATTGGAGAAATCTATTTTCCGGAAAAATTATTTAATTAATTTTTTTTTTAAAGCATTTCACCTCAAGCAAGGCGGGAATGCGACTAGTACGCAAGGGGCAACAGAGAGTGTAAGTAAAGGAAAAGACTGGGTATAAGGAATCAGGTGGGTGTTGAGGAAAAGATAAAAATAGGAACGGAGGGGGGAGATAATAAAAAGAACAGGAATCAAGCAACAGAAGATGTCGATTGATATTACATTTAAATTTTTGAAGATTATAGTTATCAGGGAAGCAAGTAAGAGGAAGGCAGTTCTACTGTCGGGAAGTGTGAGAGAAGAAGCGGTTTCATCTAACTGCTTCGACACTAAAAAGGTAGGACCGAGATACCAACCTAGTAGCACGCTTAAATTCATGCAGTCGGGGCATCAGTGAAAAGAGTTCGTCAGAACAGTTGCCATGAAAATAGTTATAGAAAAGCCAGAGGGAAGCCACATTATGTCCGTGAGAATGTGATTGGAGTCAAGACCTCAAGTCAGAACCGATTACATTGCATATCCGTCTTTGGATTTTGTCGAGAACCACAAGATGAACAACGGTGGCACCAGACTATCTATGGCAACAGTATCCCATGCATAGACGAATGGTAAATTTGTAGATGTGAATGATAGACTCTGACGACAAAAACTTTCTGACGCGACACAGAGAACCAACTTTCCTTGCAATATATGCAGCTATTGATTCAATGTAGTTGTTCACCTCATGTTAGTGTGAAACGTGAGACCAAGAAGGCGCAGTGAGACGCTTTCGTGGAGTTGAGCATCAACCATACTGATAGGAGGTAGGGAAGTTTCTCTATGGTGAGTAAATGACAGCAGTTTCATTTTGGATGCATTAAAATTCACAGACCATTTCCTGCACGAGTCAACCCCAGATTAGGCGGGGGCGGTTTTGAGCGTTAACACCCAGGTTAACTTTGTAAGCAATGCCGGATTTTCAGATGAAAGTAGCACTGACCCTTCAATCCCTGTATGGGGAATTTCTCCGTATAAGGAAACGGTTAATATCATCATCACAATTACAGTCGTTTACTCGCTGTTTTCCTCAGCTTATCTTGCTCTCGATATGCTTTGTGAGTGTTAAGTTCTCCAGGACTTCTTTCCTCGTTTTATATCCCTAAAATCCTGTTTCTTTCTGATTGATATAAACAGAGAAAGAATACTGATTCGCACGTCTAATCATTGTTGTTGCAAGAAGCTTTGACATTGCAATGGTTTAATTTGAACCCTTACAATGAGACGAAAACAATTTTTACGCCATTATCCTATAAAAAAAAATCTAAAATTTGAAACATCAAAACGGGAGAGGGACAGAATTTTAAAATGTGACACAGAATGAATGCAATCTCTTGTGTTATTTCAGTTTACTAATACTTATGAGTTAATATTCTTTACAGTTCATATTCTTAAAACTTCCTAATTTGTTGCTTATACAGTCCTTTGTATTCTAAAGATATCGATTGTCTTTTACAGATTTATCAAATTTGCCATATTAGAAAATAGACATTGTAATAACTTTCTTTTTTCTAGTATTATTTCATGACCATTTAGTATTTTATTAATTCGATCACTGTATGGTGAATTTTTCCGTATAAGTGCATACGAAAAATTATTTTTAGAAAATAATTTTTCGTATGCACTTTCGAATGTCTCTATTACATTCCTATTCTATCAGAAAGGCTTTTATTTTATAACAAAACATGCTTCCTTCTTCAATAAACGAATTCGTAAATGTTCATTTCGGACAAAACGAGGTATTTTGGGTCATCATGTTTTTCTCAAGAATTTTGATGAACTGATCTCCAGCAGTGGGCGTTGTATCGGGGATTAAATAAATGGCTTAATGAAGGAATTTAATCTTTTAATTGAAATTTAATCAATCTTTTTATAGGGTACAGAATTAATCCAGCCATTGTTATTAAAGGAAAATCCAATTCAGAATGTGTTGTTGCATGATGCAGCTGAAGACAATTCCATTATTTAATTGTAATTCTTTTATTTTTATGTTTTTGCTAACTCCATAGTATTGAGAGAAGAGGGGGTAAAGAGGAAAGTTGTTAGCTTAACGCAGTCGTTGGAGCAACGGGCAGTTCTCTAAGAGGATTTGAATTTTATTTCAGCGGAAATCGGATTGGCAAAAGAATGGACATTTTATAAAATTCGAAATAGTCATTATCGTCGGCATAATGCAAGTTTTTATTTGAATTCATTCATGATCCTTCCAGTGTAAATACTTAAGCAAGTAAAACAATCTTTATATCTCAATTTTTGAGCTGCAAAAGCTACTTAGCCTTTACAACAAAAGAGAAAGCTACAGGTCTCCTAAACACTGTAGCAAAGGAAACCAAGAAGAAAGGAATAACCACCAATTGTAAGAAGACAAAATTATTGCCAACAAGACGCGAATTACGGATTTGTGATATAAAAATCAGTCAAGTACAGATGCTTAAATATTTGGAGAGCTACATTCTAAAACGTCAGAAAACAAAAAATTTTACCAATATATGTGTTGTTGAGTAGGGGGTACCTTGACGTGGCGTAATGGTTAGCAAGCTTGTCTCGCTAGAACAATTACGGCTGAGTAGTGAATTCGATCCTCATTGGGTGCCCCATACCTTCAATATATTGTTTAGTAGGACTCAGCGTACTTCCTGCTCTTCCCACTACTATGGTCATTTTGTTAAAATGAACGAAATTTAAAGAGTATTTTATAATGTCTAATGGAGCTGAACATTATTTTTTATGTTTAGATGCATTAAACTGATTAAATTTTATTTCAGAGAACAATAAAATTAAATTCTGTTTGATTAAAACCCAGCTAACATGGAAGTACCCAAGAATCATTTGAGGCACATAATGCTTTATGAGTTCAAGAAAGGAAAATCAGCAGCTGAAGCGGCTAGAAACATTCACTCAGATTATGGAGAGGAATGTGGGAATGAAAGAACTTGCAGAAGATGGTTTGCAAAATTCAGAGGTAGAGATTTTACCCATGAAGATGAAGATCGAACCGGAAGTCCAATTAAGTTTGATGAAAAGCTTCTTGAAGCAGCCCTGCTTTATCAGTTGAGGAATTGGCAGTGGTTCTCAGTTCAAACCATACAACTGTTCATCGTCATCTTCAACAACTTGGAAAAGTTCCTTAACTTGGAAAATCTTGCTTCTTCAGACTACCATTTGTTTCGTAGCTTACAGAATAATTTGGAAGAAACAACTTTTGTAACACAGGAAGATGTTAAAACTGACACTTGTGAGTACTTCGAATCAAAGCCAAAAGAATTTGACAGTAATGAAATTAGCAAGCTTGTTAATAGATGGAAGGAAGTCATAGATAATCAGGGAAAATACATTGTTGATTTAATCTGTAATTAAATGTAACATTTGGTCACTTGTTTTCTTTATTCAAAATTCGGACAAAACTTATGGGATGACCTGATAATTCCAAGAGGATAGAATCCAGGTAGAACTCAATGTCTAGGACAGAGTAAGGATATAATAAAAAGGGTTAAACACTAATATTCCATGGTCATAATTTATTCCATTGGAATCGTAAATACGATCCAATTCATCAGACCTACAAATTCAAAAAGAAAACAGAAAAAAACAACTCCGGGAATAAAAAATAAAATTTAGTGAGAGTGTATGTATGAGAGTGTATGTATGAGAGTGTGGGACGAATGTTAGAGTAAAAGAAAGCTATAGAGAGGGGTAACAAACGAGAGAAGAACAGAAAGGTCTAAAGATGAAGTGGGGATAAAATTTAACAGATAGAAGTTTTAAAGAGGGGAGTCAAAGACGGTTTTAAGTAAGAGAAATATGAATGTTCTCGCATGTCTAATACATTAAAGATGTAACCGGAAAGGATGCATTTTGTGGTGACAAAATGACATTCATATTTTTCATTATGTGGTTCAGCACTATTTTCTGTGTTTCTAGTGAAATTTTCCTATCTCTTAATCGTTTGCTTAGTTTCTGAAATGAATCTTTCGCTATTCCAATGATTTCTTCAAATTTTTGTCATATTTTCTGTCGTTTGGCACAAGCCAGATACTTGAATTTTTGAAAACACTACATTTCGAGGACGACAAATTTTGAGTTGTCTGTTTTGCTAACAACCATACACTCTGTTTTCTTACAGGTCAGAAAAAGGCCGGAGAACACAACGGTCGAAACGTTGTGATGGTAACAACAAAGATACATTCATTAACTGTAAATAATGTTTTAATGATAATTCTCATTATAGAGATATAAACAGAAAATAAATTATATATAGATATGTCGTTTTAAATTTTGTAGTTCAAAATGGCCGTGTCTTTTCTTCTAGCCTACAAAAGAATCTTAATAATAGTAAGATTGTTACTAGACTTGGGCAATATTTTCCAGTATTTTTTACGAAATATCTAATTAACCTAAATTAGTTAAATTTTATTCGTTAAAAGAACGTTTCTCGTTACGTTAAAAAACTGATTGCTGTCATATTTATTCATGTGAAAAAAGTAATTGCCGTGAGGTTCATATACGTTGAATTCTTGATTCACATCACGTTTATTCACGTTAAAAGTTAAAAGTGTGGCGTCCGTCACATTTATTCACGTTGAAAGCTCGAATCCTTTCACATATATTTACGTTACAAGAATGTCTCAAGTCATGTTTATCCATAATATAAGAGTGATTCATAGACTCATTATTCAGCCATTAGAATTTATCTATGACTTGTGCTCTACCTTTAAGCTAAATTGTTTACAATATCTCAAGAGCCAAGTTCGAATCCCAGTTGGATCCATTACATTCACTTACGTGCTAATACCCTTGGAAAAGGTGTGAATACTCTTCTTCTCCTCCCATCTTGGCTTAACAGCAGGATAGACTAGATTCTGTAGCCTTGGGTGTCAACCGGTCTAGGAGAAGTAAAAACTCTGAGTTCAAAGTCGGCCTAGAGAGGTTTAGGGCTCCGTCAGGCTATCTTGCTCAAGAAACATCATTTCTATTGCGTCTGCGATACCATATGTGCTACTGACACATGGTGACCCTTATGACCCAAAGGGTCACGGGATAAAAAAAAATAATTGTTTATACTATCATACGAGAAGAATTTCAGTTTTGATTATATGGACACTTCCGGAAATAGCTGGAATCGCTGAGAAGACAAAAAGAACTGCAAGGACAAAATACGCAATAGTCTGAAAATAAGAAATTGGAGAATATGCCGCATGGGGGAGAATTTACTTGGCCCGGTTAATGAGTGCTTGCAGCGACATATTTACGGAATAAGGAAGAGTACTGGCATGCAGTAAAGTACCTTGGTTTCTTCTTACTCAGAAAAAACATCTATTATCAACTTTGTCATTCACGCGAGCCAAATGCTAAAAGTAAAATTTTGCCTCAATTCCAACATTTCATCCGAATGAATTCACTTTGAATCCGGCCAAGTAAAAAATATTTGTTTTATAATAATTTCCCATGTGTTTCCTGCAGCTGT
>CAHIKZ030000968.1:1637500-1650000 GCA_903632075.3 Acanthosepion pharaonis
TCGCCCAGCAGCGAGGTCACGTTGGAAACCTTGTAACTACACGAGATCTTCTAAATCTCGACAATTTTTTAAATTCGGTTTTCTTGATGTGTATGCAATCGCGTCATCAGTGATTTTACATTATTTTCTCTGGTTGATTGAAATTCATATAATAAGTGAAGGCTTTCAGAGGTTGTTATAACACCCATCAAGGCTTTTCTTTTGCATATATATATATATATATATATATATATATATATATATACACACACACACACACACACACACACACACACACACACACACACACACATATATATATATATATATATATATATATATATATATGCATGTATGAAGAGAGAGTATGGGTAGAGAGAGAAAGAGAGAGAGAGAGAGAGATGTAGGGAAGAAGGGATTGAGAGAAGGTGGAAGTAAGTAGGATTTATGGCGTTACCATACGCGAGAAGCACACAGATTGCGAATCAACAAGGCGATTTCGTTTATCCGCGTGTTGACTCAGCAAAGTTTCACTTATCCGCATGTCGACTCAGCAAAATTTTCGTGTTCAAAATTTTTATTAAAATTAACTTGTTTAACAAGAATATAAACTTCCTTGTTAATGAATTTAAGTTTTTACCATGAAACGGCATTAATGCCTACACCCACACTGCTTATATATATATATATATATATATATATATATATATATATATATATATATATATATATATATATATATATAATATGTTCGTACTAAGGCCCACTGAGCATAGTTGCAATATAAACCACTTGTAGGTCCTGTTGTCGCAACGCTAGAGTTTTATTTTGTATATTGTAAGTGAGAACGTTTTGAATATGGCAGTGTGACAATTCACGAATTTTATTCTTGTAAGTTTTTTTCTCCGTTAATGTGACATGTACTAATTGGTCCAATTATTAGAGTAATGTCCCAGCAGATTTCCAGAAATTTTTTACTGCAGATCGGTTCTTTTAAATCTATTAAATGGTGCAGTATAATTGATATTATAAAGAAGTAGTCATACAAGGAATAAATCAGTAAAGTTAATGTAATTAATAAAGTTAATGTAATTTAATAAAGCATTTAACATACTAACCACTCGTTGAATGACGCGATCTTTGTTTTTAAAAATTGTAAAATGGATGAGATGTTCAAACCATTTGCAAGTACTTTCGATAAATGTTTTCATCATCTTCAGCTATGTTAATAATAACACACTTAAAAAAAAATCTTTCAACCTGTATTACATTTATTTTTGTCTCTGGAGTTACCTGAAATTTCTTGAAAATGAAAAATAATAACCATGCCGGAAGACGATTTCATTTGTTGCACGTGATGTGTGGAATGTAGCACAATTATGCTGGAAAAAAGGTCTCCCTCTTCCTAGACTGGTAGAAGACTAGACCATAGTAAATTAATATAATTTTCGCTGTTTTGGCTATCTTTCTGTTATGGTCCGGTTCCTTGTACCACGGTGATAGTCCAAGGTAGAACCAAATAAGAAGAACTCGAACACAAGTATGGAATAACACAGCTATATTACAAACAGGAATATATACAGATAAGTAGAAGTGTTAGTAAGAACAATCAGGTTTAGTAGAGAGAACAATGTAGTCTCGACCAGTATCACTATTCCAATGTCTTGTAGTAATTGTCTGAACGCGACTCTGTTTCGGACTGCCTCTGACTCGACTCTTGACTCGAACTACTGACTCCACTTGAACTACTGACTCAACTTGAACTTCTGACTGCCTCCTTGCCCACTCCTGAGGCGCAGTATTTATTAAGTATGGAATAGTCCATTATTATTATGGGTAAGATCCCATAACACTTTCATTCTCCTTCAAAGTAACAACATTCATCTTTGGTTCAGTATAAATTGTAATCAAGATTTTAGTTTAAAAATCTATCTAATGTTCAACTACAATGACTTACCAAAGCAGCTAACATCAATGTTAATAAGACAGAATAATGCGTACTTAGAAATTTGCTTATTATCATGACTTTACAACCTCAGATCTTTCATTAACCCAACTTCAAGCTACTTAAAGCGCTATATATTCTGTTACAGGACATTTACAAAAACGGGTCAATCGAATCCTCAAGATCCACAGACAGAAAATAAAGCACACTGCTTCAAGCAATCTTAATGTCTTAATAAAATAAATAATGTTATGTGTAGTTTGTCTAAAGCTTTTGAACGCCAGTATATATATATATGAACGATATATGGGGGTCAGCATTTGATGGTGCCTTTCGTTTTACACTTATGCATGCTAGTTGGATCTATTGTGGAAAAAAAATCAGGTAAGGGAAATGCATATTTCATTTATGCTTTCTTAAGTGTGATACTAGCTCAGCCTTGCAGAGGGCGACAAAGCCAGACTGACAGATGAAATTTGTTAAAGCAGGATTTTGATGGCGTCTCTGCTTCAGAGCTTGACGAAGCAGATCACGGTCCTTCAGTCGACTGTCTTCAAAACTCTTTAACTTAATGAAATATGTCTTTCGCCACTCCTTTCGGTTTGATGCTCGAGCTTCTCAAGTTTTCAGATCAAAGTTAAGACCATTCATATATATATATATATATATATATATATATATATATATATATATATATATATATATATATATATATATATATATATATATGTGTGTGTGTGTGTGTGTGTGTGTGTCTGTGTGTGTGTGTGTGTGTGTGAATTGGGATCAAATATGGCTTACAATCCGACAGCATGATAATATAAGGAACAAACAGGAAACGTTTAAGCGTCATCAGAAAAGAAAATATGGAAAAGAAAATTCAGTTATTATTTCTTTATTTTTGTGTTGTTCGTTTTTTCATTGGTTAAGCAGAGCTCACGTGTATTCGTCCTGTCAATAGACGATCGTGCGTGTAAATATTGTGTTTGTATATCACTCTTCTATGTGAGATTTGGTTGAAAATGTATATGCGTGTTTGAGCATCTATTGGACATTTTTATGTATGGTTGAGTTTGTATGTTGATTGGGGGATATTTCGTTTGAAAGTGAAAGAAATTGGGTTACATCGTTTGTAGGTTTAGGTAGACAGATCTTAGATTAAGTATGAATATTATAAAAGTTGTGAATATATTAAAGTGTATTTGACGTGTGTTTATGGATGGTAAGACATCAGAATTGCTTCTAAGTATTTTCTACGTAATAAATTATTTTCTTTTCTAATTATTTTTTAATTTTTGATATTGCAGGTATTTTATATATTAAATCCAGAGTGAATTTAATTATCTTGTTTAGTGATAACTAGTGCGTTTCCAGATTTTGCTGATAGAGTATTGGAATTTTGTAGGTTTTTTGTATGAGATGTTTAGCTATAAACTCCAATATAGACAGACAACCATTGTTTACCTATAGACTCAAGTATGAACAAGATCAAGGTTTACAGATAGGCACAAGTATAAACATGGCCGATATTTACTTTTGGACCCAAGTAAAAACACGTATCATGTTTACCTATAGACTCAAGTATGAACATGAACAATATTTGCCTATAGACTCAAGTATAAAGACAACCAATCTATGTACGCAAGCATAATAAATGTTGAGATATAAGATACACTATCCCAATCCAAGTAATGTTAAAATTTACACAAATTGACTGTGGATATTACTTGCTTCCTGTTTTTCGCTATTACTCAGCCTCGTATCTTCATCTATTTTAGATTTATTTGTATGTTTTAGCTGAGACAATTTTATTATCTTTCTCACTGCCTGAAATTCTGAGATGAGTCGACATCATTATTTCGTAAAGTATTAAAACAATTCAATTTTACTTTGTATCGACCAAGATTTAAGTAAAAACGAAAGAAATACGGCATATTTATTCGTTGAATTCCGATTTGAATTTTTGGATTGTATAATGTCTGCAGAATTACGTGCCTTAACATTAAATGAGGCGATATTCGGAAATATTTTCATTTCCTTTTTGTCCTTTTAAATAATAACAATAACTTTAAACAAAGACATGCAAAAATAACTTCGGTAGATGATAGAAAAATATACCGAAGGTTTTATCGACAGGAACTTTGTGTTAAAGCTAACAAAGACAAGGAAAAATGATCTGAAAATATATAGAAGAAAATTAAATTCCGTTCTGAGATTTTTATAGATATTTTTCTTCCTCTGTGTGCCGTGTTCCTTGACAACGTTGGCAACCATGGCTCCTCGCAATTTCCTGTCCTTTGTAGATCTTAATATCTTTTGACTTTTTGTCATCTTTCTCATGCCCTTCTACGCTATTTATTCGCTCAAGCTCGACAGGTAGGTTGTGCGTTGCTATGTCCCTCTTACCTTCAAACTGACCCATGAGCATCAAAGTTTTCAACCCCCCACCCGCTTCCTCATTATATGTCCCAGAAACATCAACTGTCTCTTTCTGGTGTTACGCATAAATGGCATTTTTGTTGTCATTGTCTCTATAACTTCGTCGTTGTTCACATGATCGGTCCATTGTAATCTCAGCATCCTTCTGTAGAACCACATTACTGTTCCTTCAAGTCTCTTCTTCATCTGTAAAGAGAGTGTCCAGCATTCACTGCCATTTGTAAGGACTGATACTACATAACAGTTTTTATAGATACCCCATAATAATTGGTCGACACAGCGTAAAAACTACGCCCTGTCCCCTATGACGCATAGAACATTGTAATAAGAAAGATAGAATATGAGATTTTGCACAAAAAGAAACAGCATACGGAGAGAATATCAATTAAAAGGGAAAGAAAGAAAGAAAAACTAAATAAAAGAAAACAAAAAACAAAGGTAAAAAACAGTCACATAGAAAAAAAAATGAAGCAAAAATAAAGAAAACGAAACCAAGAAAAAACGATCAAGAAAAATGAGGAAGAAATAAAAATGGGGAAAATATGACAAAATTGAATCAAGAAAAAAAGCACGAACGAAATAGAGTGAAAGCAATAAAAAAAGAAGAACGAATGAAAAATAAACAAAGATGAAAAGAAAAATATAAAAGAAAAGAGAAGTAAAAAGAAAGAAAACAGCAATGAAAGGCGAAAGAAGAGCCAATTGGAAAAAAATGGAACGATTCAGTTTAACTTAAACTGGATTAATGAGTAAACAAGCTTTTTTCTAATCGGTAAATTCGAGCATATCGATAAAATATTTTTTCCTAGAAATATGCTTGTAAATAATTAACTTTGGATATTTTAGTATCAGGATAGAAGAGATCCATAGAAATATTTGGATTTTTATCTTGTTTCCCAGCTGATCTAATTTCCAGCAAACATCGTTCCAGGGTTTGTTTATTTTATTTCGCAATTGATAAATGTTTACGTGTATTTTTTATGCATATCGACTTCAAATAAATATTTTAAAAGATCGCATTTAAGTGCTTCCAGTAGAGATTGAAGTTAATATCAAAGAGACGAGCTTTCATTTTGCTATATTTACATATCGCTCGCTGATTTTAGTCTAAAACAAAACTACAATTATGAAGCACTTAGTAAAGATCAAACTCAATACAGTAGCAATGGTTCGATAAAACTGTGTCGCAATTGCTGTTCTACATCAAAACATCGGAACACGTTTTCCAAACTCTGACTCCATTTTTAGATCTGCTACAGGAATTATATCAGTCCCAAAAGTCGAATATATCTAGTAAAGACCCAAACACTAGGTCATTTCAAATTTCATCAGGAGTAAGACAAGGCGGAAATGGGAGTGAAAATTAATTTAATCTTTTCTTAGGCTATACTTTGCATTTGTACAAGAATAGATGTGAAGAGATAAATATTCCATACCACACGAAAACGAATATTCTAACGGAAAAAAGGGTTCTTGTTCTCCCACCCGAGGCCAGTTTAATGATGAGGATCCTCATCATCATCTTGCGGCCTCAGCCGAGATCGAACTCACCAATACTTTGATTGGTGTAGTTCATAATCTTGTCAAATAGCTGAATTCTTGATGCTTCGCGAGGGCTATCAAGGGTGTTTTTTTATTGTGACACCATCACTAAGTGGATTGCCAACCAAGGCTCAGAGAGACTCCATTCACCCTCCTCTAGTTTGAATTTAGAGTTTTTCTTCTCCTAGACCAGTTGCCATCCTAGGCTATAGAACCCAGTCTGTCTTGCTATTTACCCATAGCTGGAGGGAGAAGAAAGAGGATTCACACCTTTCCCAAGGGTATTAGCACGTAAGTGAATGTAATGGATTCGACTGGAATTCGAACTCTGCTCTCCGATTCCTCAATCCAACCCGCTAGCCATTACTCCCCTGTGCCTCCTAATGAATGAAGAGGAAAGAGGCTATGCTGATGTCATAGATATTCATATTTGGGATAAGAATAATCTTGAACCATTGAAAATTGAACATTTTCTATAAAACCTTGCAAAAAGTATGACACATAACTAACTCTACAAAATATCATAATTCGGTGTGATCAAATTTTTTTAACAAAATCAG
The DNA here is from genome assembly GCA_903632075.3 of Acanthosepion pharaonis. Taxonomy (NCBI): domain Eukaryota; kingdom Metazoa; phylum Mollusca; class Cephalopoda; order Sepiida; family Sepiidae; genus Acanthosepion; species Acanthosepion pharaonis. The sequence goes on from CAHIKZ030000968.1 coordinate 1,643,966, forward strand.
TAAGCTCAAAAACTCTGTCACGATGACTTATAACTTCGTGCTAGCATAACTATTGATGGCTTCTGAAGAGTTTCGTCTATCTATTTTACACAAACTAGGACCGCCTCCACAGGCCGATAACATCAAGTATGCACCTCCCTGAAAAATTGACTACAGTGAGGATTAGAAGCTGGATTTCATGGTCTGAAAAAAAAAAATTCTTCCCACTCTTTCACGTGCCTATGAACTATTCGAAGAGTGAATTTTATCATGAGAAAACAAAACTTGATGTAATCGACAATCGTGCGTACAAACATTCGAAAAACATGATAAACAAATCAACTCGGATCCCGATAAGAAGCAAACTGGTTTTGAATTGTGTCGATTCAGGGTACCGAGCTGCATCATTTGCAACTTACTACAGTTTAAAACCCGATATTTCCCTAAGCACATAGGGGCACTGAAATGTTTTGGTCTCGACATTTCTCACCAAATGACCAAACATCAGATTTTTGTCGGTTCAAAACATCTCAACATTCTTTATATATATATATATATATATATATATATATATATATATGTGTGTGTGTGTGTGTGTGTGTGTGTGTGTGTGTGTAACGAATGCACGGCCGCAATTTTCGAGGGATTTGCACCATAATTTACATGCACATGCTCCAAGTTAGTGGGAAGGCTAAGACCGATTTTGTATTTCTCAACTCTCCTCGATAGTGGAAATAATAGATTTTTTCATGCTTCTACGGCAGTTTTCATGTAGTTTGCGGCCATTTTGTATTGGCCAGAGTGAGAGCCTATAGCTGGCAGCCACGAAAAGGCAGGAAGATTCTATTGGCCAGCTTGAGAGCCAACAGCTGACTGACACGAATGTTAACTAGCTAGCATGCATGCAAAAAAAAATCGATAGCTGCATTCATCACAAGTGGGAAAAATTTAAATCTGCATGGCACTTTACTCCAATTGGCTCATTCGCTTGTTTAAACTCAACGTTGATTCTGATTCCGCAGAACTAGGTTGGGTGTGAAAAAGTATTTGTTGTTAACATTCTTTTTTAATTCGGTTTTTCCAGTTACGAGTCCTTTTTTAAATAGTATACATTGACGGCACAATGTCAGATATCAAGCAATTTTGAACGAAAGTGACTTTCCCTCGGTTCGAAAGTTGAACTTAAGTTGGGGCTGGATCTACCAACAGGACAGTTATCCGAAGCATCAAAGAAAATCCACAAAAGAATATCAAGCGTTTTGCCAAGAAGAATGGTCAAAAATTGACACTCACTACTGCCATAAATTATAGAGAAAGACTGGTCGAGGTCATGACCTCAAAAGGAGGAGTTACCAAACATTAAATGTGATGGTTCACTTACATTTGCATATACCCATTTTTAATTTTTAATTAATATTTTTATTCCAGCTTGATAGAAATTATTGGAATTGATTTGTTGATTATCTGAAAAAAAGAAACTTTATTTTTGTATATTATCTTAGGAGTTCTCTTACTTTTGCTCAGCACTATATATATATATATATATATATATATATATATATATATATATATTAGATAATGGAATGTTTGGTAATCCATATGGATAATCCCAAGGAGGATGTAATCCAGAAAACCCAGTGTAAAAATAGAGCAAATATTAGTTTAATTAAAACAAACTTCCATTGATTATATTTTATTTCCACAAGATCGGGTTCCTCAGATCACATTTGCAAGCATAAAAGAAAATGGTTTAAAAATTTACATATTATTTTTATACAACTTTTTGAGGGATAGTTTTAAGTTGATGTAAGGTGATAATGAGAGGGGGAGGAGGAGGAGGACATTAGAAAAGGAAAAGAGGCATAGGAAGAGGTTTAAATCTATTTTCATTAATATAGTTAAGAGTGGTAGGATAAGGTGTCAGACATTTGACCAATTTAATAAGTCCTTTCACATGAAAAGGAAAAGAAAAGAAAAAAAGCCAAATAGAAAGGTGAAAAAAAGAGATAAGATATAAAAGAATACAAATGGAGAAACTTAAAACTACCCCTCAAAAACTTGTATAAAAATAATATGTAAATTCTTAAACCATTTTCTTTTATGCTTGCAAATGTGATCTGGAGAACCAGGAAAAATCCATTAAAATATAATCAATGGATCCTTAATTTTCTCTGTTTTAATGAAACTGATCTATCTATCTATCTATCTATCTATCTATCTGTGAAGAAATATAGTCTTAAGATATGCTATATTTATGGGATAAAGTGCTCAATATTTTTTTTAAGCATTTCACCCCAAGCAAGGCGGGAAGCCACTAGGATGCAAGGCGTTACAGAAAATTTAGAGCAAGATCAGATAGGAGTGATAGAAGAAAGGATGAGGGTAGTGGATAGATCAAGGCAACTGGAGATGTCGATTGACATCACACATGAATAGCTGGATATTATAGCTCACAGGGAAACAGGAATAGGGAAGGAAGTTCCACAGGCGAGAAGTGCGAGACATGAAGCTATTAGAGTAGAAGAGACGGCTACATTTAGGAGTTTCGACAGTGAAGGGATGAGAGCGGGATGCCAGCCTCATAAGGCGCTGGAACGCAATATCAGAGATAGAACGAGTGTAAATGTGAAAGTGAAAATAGAAGTCAACACTTAGAGGCGACAGTCTGTTTCATGCTAAATGTAATCATCAGGCCACTTGCTCTGCAGAAAGTCAGCATCAACCATCCTTAGGGTAGGCAGAACAAGTTCTCTTGTCATGACACAAAAGCCTGGTGGCCTGATGATTGCATCTAGCATGAAACAGACTGTCGCCTCTAAGTGTTGACTTCTATGTTCACTTTCACATTTATATATTTTTGTTACATGGGAAAATGAAAATAAATCTTCATATTTCAACGTAAGCACCGGTGGCGTCAGTTTCCTCAAACGGCCAGGAATGGAATGAACAACCTTCTGAACGACGTCGTCTGGGATATCATTGAGAAATTCCTCAATCCGTGTCTCTAAGCCCTCTAGTGTTCGAGGTTTAGTTTTGTACACCTGTTTTTTACTACACAGGTCAAAATCACATAGAGTGAGATGTGGATTTTTTGGAGGCAATTCATGAGGTCCTTATCGTCCCAACCAACATCGTGGAAAATGTTGCTTTAACCACGCACGCACAGTAAGAGCAAAATGGGGTGGTGCACCGTGGGCCACACGTAATTTTCGAGCATCTGAAGATAGCGGTCCGTATTTATGTTGTCACACAGAAGATGTGGAACGAGGACTCTTGTCATTGCGCACCACACGGTCACTATTAATGGAGCTTGCATTCTTTTGACCGTCATGTTCGGATCGTTTTCGCACGAGTTCCAATAATGATAGTCGTGACGACAGATGAAACCACTAACCTCGTCACCCCAGAGAAAGATTTCAAACAATTCAGATCAATCTTCATGCCAAACTATATTCCATTCTGTCGTCACAGTCTTCAGGTTTTAACCCTCTGCATGTAAATAAGAAATCCTTCTTAGTGTTGTCTGTTGTAAAAATGTTTTTGTCATAATTTCAATGATAGTAAAAATTCTATAAGCAACTTCTAATGCTTAGTTGCTTTCCACCCACTCAGCATATATATATATATATATATATATATATATATATATATATATATATATATATAGTTTCATTAAAGACAACTGACAAGGTATTGCGATTAAAATATCGCCAACCTTCAAGGCCATTTGTATTCAAAATAACAACCTTACATATCCGTCTGATAAGCCTTTAGGCGAACATCGACAAAACAAATGTTGTCACCTGTCAAAATCTGCAGTTCTTTGAACAACAGATGTTTTCACAATCAAATTTCCTGGGAAAATTTGACTTCCCCAAATGATTCAAATTTATGAATTTTTCTGTTCCACCTGCTACCACCAAATCCAGAAATATAAGATACACTTCCCTAACAAAGACATGGCACAGTGGATAAAAGCGTTAGTTAGATCCAGTGACAGGACCCAAAGAGTGTGAGTTCAATAGGCAGTGGAGAAGTTTCAGAGGGAAATTAACAGGAAATAATTGATAGCTGACATCCATTAAACATGGCACGTGGAACTAGAACAGTCTAGCCCAGTGAGCGAAATAAAGGGTTCAGTTCGACATTCCAACCACCTGAAGAAGGCCGAAGCGTACAACGGCCGAAACGTTGTAATAAATATGGCGACAAAGATGAAGACAATTGTACGAACAATGTACTTAACAAACATGTTGTCTTATTACAATATGTACACCCTTATATAACATGGGAGATAGAAAACAATCTTGAGACCATCAAATTTTAAGATTGCTTTTAATCATGAAACAGACTGACGCCACTCAGTGATGACATCAATGTTCACCAATGATGTCATCAGTGAGTGGCGTCAGTCTGTTTTATATTTACATACGCTATATGTTTGATATTGAACACTTTTACCCATAAATATAGCATAAGTTAAAACTAAATTTTCATCATATATATATATATATATATATATAATCGTTTCATCGCACTCAAGGCGACAATGCCATTTGACCGACCTGTTACAGGGAGTGAATGAGAAGATTGAACGTGGGGATGGTTTGAAGAAAAGGCAAAATTTTTCAAGCTTCAATAAAACAGAAGATAGCGATTGATGTTGAATTTAAATTTTTGAAGATTCTAGCTAACAAGGGATGCGAAAAATCGTAAGGCAGTTTCAAAGATGAAGTGCGAGAAAAGATTCTTACAGTAGAAATGACGGTTGAATCTATCTACGATAATAAAACGGTGAGACCTAGGTGCCAATATAGTAGCACGCTTAAATTCATGTAGTCGGGGAACTAGGAAAAAAACTCCTCCGAGGAGTTACCATGAAAATATTTGTAGAACAGACAGTGGGAAGCCATGCCACGTCCGTGAGAATGCGATTGAAGACGGGATGCCCGGTCAGAATCGATTGTATTACAGAGCCTTATCTGGATTTTATCAAGAGTCTTGAGATGCACAGTAGGAGCACCAGACCAGATATGGCAACAGTATCCAGTACACGGATGAATGGTAGATTTATAAGTGTGCAAGATGGATTCTGACAATATTTTTAGCGCGGCATAGGGAACCTTCCTTGCAGCAATTGATTCGGTAGAGTCCCTCAACTTCATGTCAGTGAAAAACCAGTGTTGCTCTCCACGAGGTCAGCATCAACCATCCTTAGGATAGGCAGAACAAGTTCTGTTGTGATTACACGAAAGCAGTTTTGTTTTGGAGGTGTTGAAATTTAAAAGCTATTTCTTGCCCAAGTTAATCACTAATTGGAGATACGTTTCAAAAGTAGTTGCTATGCTTACTTTATCGAATCTTTTGGGTTTGCTACTAAGCAAATAGTAGTGTCATGTGCATAAATACCTAGTTGGGAATTGATGACATGAGGGAGACCATTGATGACGATCAGAAACAGCGTACATCCACGGATAGAGCCCTGGGGGACTCCAGCTATAGTATTAAATTATCCAGAAGCATGCCCATTCAGTACCATTTTCATTACTCGATTGGTTAGGAACGATTGAAGTAAGCCATATATACGTCCAGTGGCACAGTAGTCTTCGAGCTAGCGTAGAAGACCAGCATGCCAAACACTGTCGAGATTTAAAGTCACAGCCCTAGCGTCATCATTCGTATCGAAAACTTGATAGATAACTTCATAGAAGGCCGTTATCATGCTGTAGTTGACTTTGCAAAATGGAAGCCATATTATTCGCCCGAAAGGAGGTCGTGCAAAGTAAGATGCTTAACTAGTTCGGCAAGGATTAGGGCCCGGAAAACTTTGCCGAAAGGAGGTAAGAGATAATTTGGCGATAATCTGAGGGGTCAGCGTGTTCCCTATTTATTAAAAACAGGAACTACGGAGCAGGACTTCCAACAAGTTGGAAAGCAGGAAGCAGCAAGGCATTTGTTGTAAAGTCTGAAGAGAACAGGAGCCAGCTCAGGAGCATATTTCTTTACGATGACAGCAGGGATCCCGTCACACCCGCTTGCTTTGTGGGGATATAATT
>CAHIKZ030000968.1:1652500-1670000 GCA_903632075.3 Acanthosepion pharaonis
TTGTGTATTCCTTTAAAATGATTTGAAGGGATATTTCATACTGCTTATAGTTATCATGTATTTGATTTTTTAGAAAATGGTAATGTTATTGTTTTTATAGGTATGCCCAGAGTTAATATTGATTACCTAAGACAAAATAATCTAATTTGGTGATCTATGAGGTAATTCGGAAAAACGTTATTAACTAGCGTCTAATTCATGTTGGTAAGTTATTTAAAGGAAAGCAGACGAGAGGATGAATTTTCGTGCTCTCTTTTGAGATTTTTTATAACGCTATTTTATATTTAAGTGGACGTATACTAGTAAAATTAAGGTTGCAAGAATTTATATTTGTTATTTTTTTTTGTATAACAAAGTACTGAATGTGTTATTACTAGATTTTAAAAGAACGGGTAAGAATGGGAGTTTATTTTTTCACTTCATAGATTCATAGGTAAAGTTAAGGAAATCATTTTTTCGAATGTAATTTTTAGATTATCATTTTCATTTTTATATTTAAAATATCTAAAAAGAAATAATATCATCTACATAGCGGATATATGTTTTTGGTTTAGTAACACACATCTAAATACTTTGTTATCAACATGAGACATGTAGTAGTTAGAGAAGCACGGTCCAAATGGAAAACCCGTATTAAAGCAATTATTTTAGATATAAATAATACCAGTATGGTTGTAGAAGTGGAATTTAGTTGTGGAGGCGTGCAGTAATTTCCTGACAATATTAGATTTGGTTGATGTGTAGCGCCGTAATAAACATATTATCAGCAGCAGTCCGGAGGCTATAAAAACTGGCGAGCCATTAAATAACTGTTAATTCTTGCTTTTCCTCTGTGTGATCTGAACTTTTCACACCGAAGCAGAAAGAGCATAGGGACGCTTCACACACAAACACTCCTACACAATCACACCCAACGACATTAACAATTTTCGTTGTGTATTCCACTTATTTCTAGGTAAAGAACTCTTAAACTTACCTTTTTTATTTTTGTTTAATAGATGTTGTTTAATCAATCGGCCTCTGTTATTTTCTGCATGTACTATTTCACCATCATTATTTCATGTAAATTTTCTTGTAGAGACCTTATACATTAATTATAGAAATAGCTAACACACTAAATCTGGAAGAAGAATCGAGTAAAGTTTATACACAGGGTTACAAATTATATCGATGGTTTCATCGACAGGGACTTTTGTAAGTAAATTTTCTACGTCGAGTGACGCTAAAACGCTTTGGGTTGGTGGTGTTGTTTCAAGGATTTGGAGAAATTCATGAGTAGATGTGATATTATAAATGGTAGGTAGATATGAAGTAATAAATAATTGTGGAATTTTGATAACTGACAAAGAGGTGCTGGGATCTCTTGAATGCTGAGTCGTAGTGGATATCTAGATTTATATATTTTAACATTTTTACATAATTAACGAAACGAAATAAATATACAAACACAAGAAAAATTAAATAAAAATCTTAATCGCATTACCTTGTAAGTTGTATTTAATGAAACATATATATATATATATATATATATATATATATATGAATAAATATGAATAAAAGGATTAGAAGAAAAACTACGCTGATATATATATATATATGTGTGTGTGTGTGGAATAAATGTGAATAAAAGAACGAAGAAAAAATACTTATATATATATATATATATATATATATATATATATATATATATATATATATATATATATATGAGTAAATAATTAAAAAAAAACTATTATGTAAATTTTTGTAACTTTGTATAATATTTATGCATTACACCCTAATCTTTATTCGGTAAAAATTTCATTGCTAATCATGCATTACTTTTTAAGTAATACACATATTTATATCTTTGTTGTTTCCGTTCCTTATATTTTAGCCGCTACTGTATATATGAATAAATATGAATAAAAGGACTAGAAGAAAAACTATTCTTAGGTAATATATATATATATATATATATATATATATATATATATATATATATATATATATATATAATCGACTCTCCCGTCGCGTTCGACGTATGAGGTCAGGCCGATAAGTCCCCAGGAAACCGACATCGGCACATGAGATTTGTTTATAGTGGTGAAGGCCTTGTGCAGGACCAGCCACACTTTTTGAGGACGAATACAGAAACCTGGTGCACCGAATGCATGCCACAAGGTTCCCAAACGACCTCCGCATATATATATATATATATATATATATATATATATATATATAGAGAAAAATATAGTTTTGTGCGATGCTAATGACAGTAATAAACCTTATGCAAAAATAAATTATAAAAGTAAACACAGAGATCAATACCGAGTGACGCCAGTGTGTTTCATGCTTGAACGTGTGTGTAGATCGTTTATATATACTCGTCAATGGGACATTATGTATAGCTGGTTTTATTGTATTATCCTAACGTTTATTGGGTAAAGCGCTACCGGTTATGTTTCAAATTATTCTAGAGGCTATTCTGTAGAAATAATTTTAAATGCGAATGATGTTATTTGTAGCTATTGTATAATGTTGTTTGTTAACCTTTTCTCGAGATATATAAACAGAGTGCCAGACCAGACACAGCAGCAATATTCATTGTTCGAACGAATGGTAGATTTATAAATGTGCAAGACGGATTCAGGTCATTTCTTGCCTGAGATAACCATATTGTAGGTCAACAGTATTTGCCATTTTTACGTTGCTGGGTCTGTCAGACTAAGACAAGAGTAAATGGTTGTGTCATCTGCATAAATGCCTATTTGTGAACGGGTGAAATCGGGTAGGTCACTGACAAAGATCGGAAACAATTTATGTCCTAGGATAGAGCCCTGATGAAGTATGAAATGATCTGGAACCGTGGCCCTTCAACATTAACTTCATTACACGATTTGGTAGGAACGATTGGATTAAGTCAAATATTGGTCCCTTCACAATGTAGCTCCTGAAGAAGGCCAGCATGCCAAAGCCTATCGACGCTAGAGCTTCTCCATTCCTATCTAAGACTTGATAGACATATTCAGTGATGGCCGTTAACACATCGGCACTAGACCTGGTGAAAGACATTATTTGTGTGAAAGGAAGCCGTTTGAAGTAGGATGCTTAACCAATTCAGCATTGATTAGAGACTCGTGTACTTTTCCATAAAGCAGTAAGAGATAAATTCTTAATAATAGAAAATATAGAGGAGGACAGCTACTAACCTGGAAAATAGGAAGCAGCGAGCCATTTTTTGTAAAGTTTAGAGAGAACAGGAGTCAGTTAAGAGGCACATTTCTTAAGTCGATTTTAGAGATCCTGTCAAATCCGCATGGTTTGTGGGGACCTAATTTAGAAATGATAGCAGACATCAATGATAGATTTATGTGCATATCACTGAGTAGAGCCTGGCAGAGATACTTCAGACGAGTCTATAGTGGAATTGAAAGAGAAATTATCTGCAGTAGATGTGAATATTTCAAATTGATTAAAGCGAGGTGTGACTAATGATTTGCTATTGTTTTTCACAGTCTTGTAGAGCCGACAGTAATCCTTAGAACCAACCTTATGGTAAGCTATACGTACTCACGTGTCGAATAGAGGGAAAGAGAGACAAGTGAATGCAGCGCGTGACATACCTTGAGCAGGTGGATGACAGAACGTGATCCGAGGGAGGAAGCAGACGGAAGGAACTTGCTGAGAGCTGCAACGGATAGAGGGAGGTGGAGATCCATGGTTGCATATGTCTTGAAAGGACATGGCACATAAAAAGAAAGATACATTGTCTCATTTATTTAGCAAATAGTGACTTTGCCTCTTTGATGACACAAGCAATGACAAAGAAATGTCTGTTACAATCGGGTCTGTTGCTCTGAAACTGCCGAAAAAAAGTGATTCCTGTGGATTATAGCGGCTGAACCAAGGAGAAGATCGTGGTTTCACTTGTTATTGCTGTGCTGAAACGAAAGCTTCGATGCTGACTTCACCTAGGAAGATACCTCAGCGGCACATTTATTAACAGGATGATTCAAAATATAGTTCTTGAGGGTATCACGAGGGAAATGCCGTAACGATTCCCAATCAGTATTTGATAACCGAAAGATGTTCTGTTAATAATGTTCATGACTGATGAAAGAAATATCAACCGCGTGGTCGGAGTTTCCGTGAATCCTCGTTGGAGGTAAGGAAATGATCAAGAATAGAGGCGTGTCCGTTAGAATTACTGGGGAAACGCGTGGGGAGGTCTACTATTTGAGTGCGATATTGAGTAATAGAAACGTTCATGATTTGGATCCGAGCCAGATCAGTGGTATTAGAGAAATTAAATTATTTGACATGGTGAGCATTGAAGTCGCCGATCACAAAGATATTAGCAGGCGAGTAAAAGAGACGGCCTTATCTATACTATCGGAAGTTTTAGTACGCAATAGTCACGAAATTCAAAGACGGATCTGTAATTTTGTCGAATCTGGGCTGAAAATCTCGATTTCAGTCACTTTCTGACCAACGTGACTTACATTTTTTTTTTTTTAATTTTTTTTTTTTTTTTAATTTTTTTTTTTTAAATATTTTCATGACAACTGTTCTGAGGAGCTCTTCTTTGTAGTGTCTCAACTGTATGAATTTAACCCTTGCTACTAGATTGGCAAATACGTCTCACCGTTTTGCTGTCGAACTAAACTAAATGCAGCAATTATATTCTAAGTTTCTTTTCTCACATTTCTCACCTGTGTAACTGATATGTCCCGGAAAGAGATATATTTGAACGAAGTAGCTAAGTGGTTTTGGCTACTATAACCAAGTAGAATACGCAAGCAGTAATCGACTGGTACACGCCGTAGTCGCAGGTAAGAAGTGTAGATGAATGGCGTAGTCCAATGGGCATCGTTATAGACTTAACTCTCAGACTTAGGCTCTTGACTCTGTCGTACCTACACGTCCGTCGGTATTTATGACGGACACCAGCCAATCATATTCCAGTGAGGGGGAACACAGGTGTACGCATATTCCATTATATTAGTAACTAACTTCCGATTTCTTCCCTGCCACCTACAATGTTAAAAAATTTAAATGCAACATCAGTCGCCATCTTCTCTCTAACTGAAACATGTTCCTTTATTGTCCTTTCCTTACTCCTCAGTAAAGTCTTCACAGACTTTTCCACTCTCTTTAAGCCTCATGCTTTCTAGTGTCATTGTCGCCATGCTTGGGGTGAAACGATTAAAAACAGAACATAAAAAAATCATTATTTTTTATTGATTACTTATGGTATTTTGTATTTACTCATTAATTATATTGCTAATGATTATTATTAAATTTATTTCTTTTCATGTGAGCATTAATTGTTTGTTAATTTGTTTATTATTTACTTAATTTGGGTATCTGTCTATTTTAAGTTTTTCTTTATTTTTTATTTTATTATTATTTGTTTTCTTTTCGGGTGATGTTTTTCTTATTTGTTTAGTTTAAAGAATCGGCTTTTTCTAAAGTATATTACATCATCTGCGCTGTTCAAGATGCGTACATTTGCATTTTCTATGGTGATGTTTTACAACGTATTCATTTTAGTTTCGATTTTTTAAGTAACGTAGTAAAAATTTGTTTTCTTGTCTGCATTTTGAGAGAAGTTCTGATCGTTTATTTGTGTTGACTTGATTAGGGGTTTATACTTATTTTCTCCTCCAGACAGGCTGATGCCATTTTCCTTATTTTCAATATTTTGGTGTAATTTTATGTTAGTTTTTAATTTCCGATATATGTTTATAAAGAGTTGTACTTTCAGTTACTCCCATGTATATTTTTTCTTCGTTATCTGTTGATTTTACAGTGGCTTGGTATATTATATTGTTTATAAATATTAAATGGGAATTGCTTGCAAAACAATATAATACATTCCAAAAACAGTCCAAAAGTTGCTGAAAGGGAAATATATTTTAATTCCTGAATACAGTTTTGTGGCCGTTTTTATAGTTAATGCTGTTATGGCTCGGATTATTGATTTTATCATAAGAGCTTACATCATTTTAGACGATTTTTTTTGTAGTTGGATATGTATATCACAGTTGTGTCTTTCATATCGAGGTAGGTACATTTCTAGTCTGGTAGAAATGTGCACGTTTGAAGATCTGGTATGAGTGATGTAAGGATCAGTCGTTTGATAAGTGAGTAGTGGTGTGTCCAACATAATTATTTACATTTATTAATTAATCCAGATCTTGAATTATTTGAATTCATGAATAATGTTGGTTTTATATAGTTTTGATTATGCCAGCGATTTGTTGTTGCTGATTATAAAATTAGCTGTTGATGACAAAGAATATTTTGTACGTTTGCTTTTAAAGTCCTTAGAATGTTTCTTTTTTAAAGGCTAAGTGTGTATAAATAGGTTTCATTGTCCTGAATGCGTTCGGCTAATTCTTGTAGTCGTATTATATTGTTTCCTACACTGTGTGGTATTAAAGCAATAGTAATACCGTAACAATCTAAAGAATTAGAAGAAACAATTAATGAATGCACTCCTATCTGCTGTAACGCCATTTACTGAAATAAAAAAAAAACGACCACAGGCGATGGTGTATAACAATTGAAAAAAATTGAAATTTCCTTAATTAATCCAAAAGCCGGTCTACATACGAACAAGATGGTGCTTTGTATCTGCTTAGACTATAAGGGCATTATGTATCACGAATTTCTTCGGAAAAATCAAACGTTGAATTACCTTTCCCAATTGAATGCCTAGTTGGGATATCCTACTACAGCTTCCTTATTTCCGTGGAGTTGCCCCTTCAGATTATCACTTATTTGGATCTTAATGGGAAGAATTACAAGTGTATGGAATCCTGTAAAAACACGTATATCAGTTCATCACTGTGACGGACGCAGATAGCTCAAACAAACGCATATAAAGGTTAATCTCCGCCTGACAACAGAAGAGGTCACGTGGAAGTCATGAGACATTTTGGGAAAGCAAGTCAAACTGACCCAATTACCCCGTAGCAACAAAGACGAAACTAGACAGGGGACTGGCGATGCCAAAAAAATGAGATTGCTTATAACAACTCGAAATGGCTGATAACTTATAAGAAAATGAGACTCATTTGATAAAAATCCGAATCGCAGGCAATCCGGACAAGAAATATAAGAACATTAATAACCCCAAAAAGACGGTAACTGCGTTATTTATCACAGAAACAAAGATTTGGTGAGAATACAAACTAGGTTTGTATATATCTCTGTTACAACTGAATTGTGTAAAGAAGAAAGAAAGAAAGAAAGAAAACCAGAGAGAGGAAGAAAGTGTATATACCTGTTGCAGTTGAATCGTTGAAACTGAACTGTATACAGAAGAAGAAAAATCAAAAAACCGTTGAAGAAAGTGTATGTCTTTGTTACAACCGGAAGTGTTGAAATCGTATTTGTGCCAAGAAAAAAAGGGAAAGAAAAGAGGAAACGAAAGAGAAAAGAAAGGACAATGATAAAAAAAGAGAACTGAATAAAGATTAATCATATATTTTGGACCCGTGTTAGAAAGATACACATGCATCCATAAATATCATGTTCTTACAAACACCTTTCCACATGTCAAAAGATTACTCCCTCTCCCATCTCTTTTATTTGGTGTTGATTTAATGGAAAGTTATTTACTTATATTTTTTTATCCGTTCGGGTTCAGTCGAATCCATTTGGAGTTTAGGCATATTTTGATATCCCAACATAAGTCTTGAGATTTGGTCGTCGGATGTTTTACTCATGCTTATATTTTCTTTTATTTTAATATTTTGTATATCTGTACATATTAAAGTTCTTATATCAAAATTCACTACGCCTTATCGTTCAGATGGATAGTTCGTGTTGAAACCGAAGCGAAAGTATGGATTATCCTAATGAACAGTGTTCTTAAAATATTTTTGTTTACTAATGAGAGATAGCCTGTATCTCTCCACAGGTGTGATAATGTATGTATCTTCTGGTCGGCGTATGATCAATAAAATTCGTCGACTAGGGCATATGACAATATCAGAAAGATGCCCAGTTCTGGAAGGATGGCATTATAATTTGCATCATAGATTTGAAAGCTATTACAACAAAAAAATACATTTACTAAATTATATTTTCTTAAAAACACTACATTCTTTCCAGTTAATTTCGACTACTGTAGTAGTTCTTCCGAAGAAAAAAGGCAACTGAAATTTATGTTCGTTTTTTTAATAAATATTTCCAATAACACAAATAAAAAAAAATGTTATTAAATAAACAAATAAATGAATTTTTTTTTTTTAAATACTAAAGTTCACATTTTATCATTGAACGACTGAAAGATTCAAACACAACTTTTTCCGTTCGGGTACATTTAACAAAATTATTTTTTCTATCAGAATCTAAAGTACATTATCTTCTTATTTTGCCTTTCTTCTTATCTTGCATTGTATAAAGTTTATGAATATGTAATTAACTTTTACATGGAATTTAAACCTGGTTCCAGGATCACCCAAGACGTCTGTGGATATGGAAAAGCCAAAAGAACCAGGTTGATTATGTAACTGTCAACAAAAGATTCAGAAACGCAGTTCTATCCTGCAAAACATACCCAATTGCTGACTGCGGGAGCGATCATCGTCCATTTGTGTACTACATCAGAGAAAAACCCCGGAAACTAAAGAAGATCAAAGCAATACGAAAGCCGCAATATAGCAGACTCCTGAATGACCCAAATTGCATGGAGATATACAAAAGCAGAGTTAAAAACGAATACAACCTGATCGAGAATACAAAATCAAAATGGAACATACTGAAAGAAAAACTAGTGACATCGGTGAACGAGATCAACCGCAAAAACCTAGACAAGAAAGGGACGCATGGATGACAGAAGAAATTCTAGAGATGATGAAAAAGCGACAAGAAACAATGCGAATGAATAGAAAAGAAAACCGATCACTAAACAAAACAGAAATTAAAAAACAAATGCAGGCAATCTTAAGAGGAATGAATCAATGAAAAGTGCGCAGTGTAGCGGGAATGAGTAACGCAAATACAGCAAGTTTTCCCAACAGAGCAAAATAATTAAAAGGTCGAAATGTGAGCCAAGCAAGAGGCTTTATAAAATCAAAGGAAGTATCACTGATAATAGAAAAATACTCTAAAGGCGGAGAGAATACTTAAAAAAAAGTTTTCATGGTGCAAAAGAAACATACGCTGAAAATAAGAAGAGCCAGAAATACTAAAAGATGAAGTAAGATCAGCACTGGAGAAGATGAACAGGAACAAAGCAGCATGGCCTGATGGGATCGTAACGGAATTGCTTTCGCCCTTAGACAATTTCGGCATCGACAAGATCACATAAATAATAAACGAAATATATAGCAGTGACCACATACGAAAGGATTTCACTAAATCCATCTTCGTAATATCACCAAAGAGACCAGGTGCAAACGAATGTGAAGTCTACAGGGCAATCAATTTAATGAGCCACATAACCAAATTAATGATGCGAAATCTTGATGAATAGAGCGTGAAACAGAATTAAACCGGAAGCCAAGAAAAGCGCGGCTTTGTCAAGGACATTGGAACAAGAAATGCAATGATCAGAATGATATCAGAGAGTGCCATAAAAATGGAAAAGGATGTACACTTGTATTCTATAGATTACGCAAAAGTATTTAAAATGTACTGCACAAAGATCTATGTTAGCTTATCGTAAAACTAGATTTATTTAGGAGGCACGGTAGAGTAATGGATAGCGGCTTGCATTGAGGAATCGGAGAGCCGAGTTCGAATTCCAGTCTAATCCATTACATTCACTTACTTGGGAAAGGTGCGAATCCTCTTTCTTTTCCCTCCAGCTATGGGTAAATAGCAGGACAGACTGGGTTCTATAGCCTTGGATGGCAACTGGTCTAGGAGAAGGAAATCTCTGAATTCAAACCTGCTCTTAAATGAGGGTGAATGGAGTCTCTCTGAGCCTTGGTTGGCAATCCATTTAGTGATGGTGTCACGATAAAAACACCCTTGATAGCCCTAGCGAAGCATCAAGAATTCAGCTATTTGACAAGATTATGAACTACACCAATCAAAGTATTGGTGAGTTCGATCTCGGCTGAGGCCGCAAGATGATGAGATTTATTTCGAAAAAATGTTAGAATTATCAAGAAATTATTCTGGAGCAAACCGCCTGCATACTGCTATAAATTGAATAGCTATAAAAAAGCAGAAATGAGTGTGAGACAATGGTGTGTCTTCTACCCAGATTGATTCAACCTCTACAGCGAGATCTGAACGTGCTTTAGACTAGCGAAAGAAGCATTCCAAAAGCTAAGCAAGGTACTGAGAAACGGAAAAAAATCGTTAGAAACGAAGAAAAGAATGCTGGATTGCGATGTCTATCCATTCTCTTATATGGCAGTGAATGTCGAACAATTTCCCCACGGATGAGGAGAAAACAGGAAGCAGTAGAAATGAGATTCTGTTGAAGAATATAGAAAATTCCATGGATGGAGCGAGTAAACAACGGAGAAGTCATAAAGAAAATGTCATCAGAAAGAACCTTTATACGCAAAATCAGGAAAAAGACTGCTGAAATTACTTGGAAATATAATGAGGAAGGAGGGCTTGGAAAACTTAACCCTCACGGGGCACAGTGAGGACAAGAGAGATAGAAGAAGGCAGTGATCCACTTACTTGACGAGCTTGTGTGAATAGATAGTTGAAAGGGGGTCTTAATAAAGGGAGAAGAACTGCTAAGAATCACACTAGATAGAAAGTTGTGGAGAGTCATGAACGCCTATGTCCGGAAGGGACACGGCATATAGATCATTCTAATATAGACTTGAAACGTCAATCTTTTTATTTATTTCTTTTAAGTTTATCTGACAAATGTGTCTATAAATCTGCCCAGACAGAGATAGCAGAAACAAAATGTGGCTTCTTATTGACTTTGAAGATCTTAAAAAAACTATAAAAAAACAAATAAAAAACAAATAAGGATCTCGAGATGAAAATCGCAAAAATGCGGCCCATGAGAACATCAACAACTCCAGTTATATTTGGAACCCTCGGATTGATTGGAAACGATTCCAATACACTCATTGAAGGAATTGCTGGTATCCCAGACATTAAAGAAATACAAAAAAAATTGTACTTACAGGTAGCACGAAGGGCTTTATCTATGATGTATGACCGTTTTTTTTTCTCTCAAAAAATGCTCAGTGGAAAATGTCATGATGCCATTTCTAACCTTAGGTCTCTGGTTGGGACCCGGAAAGAAATGAGTATACCCCAGAAATCAAAGGAAATAAAATAATAATAATAATAATAATAATAATAATAATAATAATAAGAAGAAGAAGAAGAATGAATGAATGAATGAATGAATGAATGAATTTAAACGCTTGATAACCTGTGTCTGTGTGAGTAAACAGCAATCTAGTTCTTAGGTTTTTCTCTCTATCTATCTTTTACACACACACACACACACACACACACACACGCACACACACACACACACACACACAAAGATCACAGAAGTTAGAATCCATACTAACCAAACTTGTAAATCTCTCTTGATCCGAGGATAGATGTTTTATGATACAGCTATCATTGATCCAGTATCAAGGATCAAAGCGATTCGCTCGTCAAGGTCAGTCAAAAGTGAGCAACAATTTTAATGCGACTCAGTCGACAGAGTGGCGCGTTAGGACATACCACCACTAAGAAAAGGATACGGATTATCCTAGATTATAGGAAGCCGGCGCTTGTAAGTAGATCAGTGTATACGCCAAGAACAATAGTCCTCAAGAGTTGTGGCTTATCCTGTAACGACGTTGATTTTTTAAACTGTTGTTTTGTTTTATTAAAAAAAAAAGCGTCAGAGAGCATGACCAGCATTTCCGAACATTGACTCTTTCTGTTGATCGATTTAATCATTTATTGATGTTTACTAAACGTAACAAAATATGTCAAGTAACTAAAACAAATTAAGTAAGATTGAGTTACGCCAGTCATTTAAACTGAGTACAGCATCACTACCTATGGAAACTGAATTCGAAAGCCTGGGTTCAAATATCGACCAATGCTTCTGGAGCAGTCAGCGTAAATGCATTTAAAAAAATACATTAAGCACTACAGACCACAAATATTTTTAAAAAATTAATAAGATTTAAAAAAAAGCCGGTCTGCATACAAACAAGATGGCGCTTTGTATCTGCTTACACTGTAAGGGTATTATGTATTACGAATTTCTTCGGAAAAATCAAACGTTGATTAATAGCGGACCAGGTTGCTATTTAAATTCGTTGTAGATTGATCTCCCTACAGATGCTAAAACAAATATACTTATCGGAAATGATTTCTTAAAATTTACAAATTATAAAATCTATTTTTTAAAATTTGTAATTCTTTCAAACTTTTATTCTTTCTCTAGACACACTACAGTTCAAATGTTTGTGGTCACCTATCGTAATTTAAAAAAAAATGGCCCAATAAGTAGTTGTTTTGCACTTTAAATAAGAGAAGACTATTAAACATGGTTAAAAAAATTGCGAGACATGTTTTGTTATTACGAATTTTATTATGACGAAAAGAAAAAAAATATGATAAAATTTTGCTCTCGTCAAAATATCCTCCTTTAGCCTTGATTACTGCAGCACAAATTTTTGGCATTCGTTGAAAAAATTTCTCAAAGTATAAGTTTGATAACTGATTCCATTCTTTTTTCATTAACTCTAGAAGTTCTTTTTTCATATTTTGGATGGAAAAGCTTCAGTTTCAGTTCACCCTATGCTAATTCTGATTTTAATTCTTTTTATATATGAAAAAGGTGTTTAGATTATGATTTTAATTCTTTTTTAATTTTAGATTTTAAGAAATTACGTGTTATGAGCATGTTGTGTTTTGGCATTCGTTGGGGCAATCAATTTACAATCAATTTACATTGTAATATACAAAAAAAACAAAAAAAGAAAAAATTTAGAAAAAAAGAGATATTACTGCAGGAAAGAGTTTTTTTTGAAAAGATTTTTCTTTTGTTTTCTGTGGCTTGGTTTGGCACAGTAGATTCATTTATGGATCTCGAGGTTCCATGACGTCTTTTTAGACTCCTATTTTCTACTGATACTGGTTTTCAAAAATCCTTGCGTTTTTTAATGGGTACCCATTTCTCTCTCTACCAAATATTAGTCTTCCAAGAAAGATGATCTTTGGATGGTGATATTTCCCCATCCAAGTCACGTGGCCAGCCCGACGCTGTCAGGCCTTTAACGTGTTTATTAGAGCTTCAACGTTTGTGGGCTAGGTTAACTCGATAGCACTGGGGATACAGAAGATGTTTGTTAATATACATAAAGAGTGATGGGGAGGTAGTGTGCGTGCGTGCGCGCACGCGTGTGTGTGTGTGTATGTGTGTGTGAGCGTTCGAATATGCGTCGGATTCGGTCTGGATATTAAATAAATACTGTCACACCTCACTTCACGACTGGATTCCGTTCCGCTAACCTATCCGATCGCTGAGTGAGAAGTTGTACCTGACCGCTATTTCACACATTCTACACAGGTAATGGGTTTTTGTCAACCAGCTCGAGATTACTCTGATGTCATTTTTGCACCATTTAATAATATTTTTAAATTATTTCTAAATGATTAAACAATACGGTATACAGTATAAATTTTTATACTGTACAGTTTATACTGGGCAGTAAAAGTAATAAACTGATTCGAAAGTAATCCTTCTATCCTCTACATTACTTTGGTTTGAATACCGTAAATGCAGTTCAAAGGTTCACGACCATATCATGTTGAAAACCTGTTCCCGTACGATCAAGATCAAGTTAAGCAACGTCGAGCCTGGTCAGTATGTAAATAAGTGACCGCTTGGGAATGCTTGGATGTGCGAGTGGTGTAATAGATAATGATACGGAATTCTTAATCGGAGAGCTGAGTTCCAAATCCACGCAAACTCGTTATATTCATTGACACACAAATACGCTTGGGAAAGGTATGAATCCACAACTTCTCCCCTCTACCTATGGATTAATTAGCAAGCCTTGTATCACTAAACCATTATTATTCCCAGAAATAAAAATATAATTGTGCACAAAATATATTTAAATTTCGGCATGAAATAACCTCTAAACAAAAACAACTAAAAAAAAAATAGTAAATCAAGTAAATTTTTAATCATTTCTGACTTTATTCATTTTATTTATTTTCACACATAGTGAAAATAGAATATGACCAATCATTTTGTACAAAATACAAGACCAACTGATTAGATTTTTGGCTCATTTTATGAGATATTATAGCAGGTTGTAAATCCGGGGATATCGTTAAACAGTTAAGTCGTTAAATAAGGATTCACTGTAGATACTCTTCACGCTAGGTGGCGTATGTTCTTTATAAATGTTGTCAAATAAATGTTCTCACGTTCTTAATTTCAAATGAAAACTTTAGTCTCTAGTATTAGCATTTTTTCTTTTCAGTATAAATATGTCATCTGGTAATAATAGGCTTAATATATATATATATATATATATATATATATATATATATATATATATATATATATATATATATATATATATATATATGATAAACTTATATTTTAAGGTATGTTATATTTATGGGATTGTGTCTAGCAAAAAACAGCCTGTCGCCTCTGAATGTGGACTTCAATGTTCACTTTATATATATATATATATATATATATATATATATATATATATGTGTGTGTGTGTGTGTGTGTGTGTGTGTGTGTGTGTGTGTGTGTGTGTGTTCTGTTTTTGTGTTTGTGTGTGTGTTTCGGAAATATAAAAGGATATATTTCGCCGATTAATCGTCGTCACAAATATAACGTTACTTCAAAAAACAAAATCTACATTTAAGAGAAAAAAGTCTGATTCACGTTAAGCGTCTAAATGCTTGGGTCTTGCATGTTTTTATTTTCATTTATTTTTCTATTTTTATATATTTCAAATAAAAAAATCTTGCAAAATTAAATAAACAAGAATAAAAAACTTGAGTTGAATTTAGTTATAATCTCATTCACTCTCTTGACATAAATCAGTTTTTGTTTCGCTAATGCTGAGTTTATTGAAATAAAATTATTTTCCACGTGACATCGGTTCATCGACGTAGCCTGACATAGAGAGATATTCCAAATTGTCTCATATATACACATTTCATGATGTGAAAAGTTTAGTTTTGCTTGCGAATCAATGATGATAGTGAAGTCCGCTAATCTTAAACGAATCTAGATTTTTCCTGTCTAGAAAAAACGTTTTGTTACAAACGTCCTAGGCTGGCCTAGAATGGTAAACTACGGATCAGAAGACCCGGTGGGCATGACGTTTAAAATGTCTTATCTTTGTTTAACTTTTCTTATAAGATCAAAAAGGGGGAAAGAATCAGAGACTGCTGCAAGAATTAGAAGTGTCAAAATTTCCCCCCACCCCACAGATTACTAGATGAAGCAAGTCAGCACATGTCGATAAGATTTCGGCCAGTCGGTTGACATACGTCTTTTCGATCATCAACCTCTTCCTTTTCTCTTTCTGTTGCCCATCATAAAATAGAACGAAAAAATTGTCTGTCACTGATGCAGTTCTATGTAATTTCTTTTACCATTCCTCCCGCTCTGCGTTCTGTCATCAACTCATATAAGCCTCGCTCCTCCTGCTGTCACTTTTGCCTTCGATGTGAGGATCAAATTTCCCAAGTTCCACTTCTTCTTTAACTTCAAATCAAATCCGTTAGATTCGATTACTTGAAAGATGTGAATCCAGCTTCTAACCTAAATTTGTGTTAAATAATAGGACTTATATCTGGAAAAATTACATGATATTCTAAATAAAATGTTAATTCAATATTCAGTCACATGAAAGAAATAATTATTCTTACAATCCAAAATATGTTTCGGCTTTGAATAACCCACAAAGGTTTGATAAACCGTTCAAAACAAAACAAATTGTAAATACTCATTGTTATGGGTTCTTACCCATAATGATAATAATGGACTATTCCATACTTAATAAATACTGCGCCTCAGTCAGTAGGCGGGGGGGGGAGTAGTTCAAGTCGAGTCAAGAGTCGAGTCAGTCTGTCGAGTCAGAGGCAGTCCGAAACAGAGTCGCGTTCAGACAATTACTGCAAGACATTGGAATAGTGATACTGGTCGAGACTACATTGTTCTCTCTACTAAACCTGATTGTTCATACTAACACTTCTACTTCTCTATATATATTACTGTTTGTAATATATCTGTGTTATTCCATACCTGTGTTCGAGTTCTTCTTTATTGGTTCTACCTTGGACTATCACCGTGGTACAAGGAACCGGACCATAACACTCATAAACCCGGCTAATCCTTTGGAACCAATCAAATTCATAAAACTATTGCCACGTCGCAAGAGTGACATCTATCAGCAAGCGTGGCATCTATCCCTGCATCTTCTTGGTCTAACGTTTTCCACTGACCTGAAGTGGAACAATTACATTGAATTATTAGCTACATTTACTGCAAGGAAAGTTGGTTCTCTGTGTGGCGCCAAAACGTAATTCTCCTTCAAATCTACACATCTACCATTTATCCTTGTATTGAATACTGTTGCCATATATGGTCTGTTGACCCCGCTGTTCATCTCGAGGTTCTTGACAAAATCCAAAGACGGATATGTAATGTGATAGGCGCTGATAGATGATAGATATGACCTGACATCTCAACTCCAATTACTCTCTCACAGACGTGAGGTGGCTTCCCTCTGTCTTTTCTCCAAATATTTTCATGGCAACTGCTCTGGCGAGCTTTTCTCACTAATTCCCCAACTGCATAAATTTAAGCGTGCTACTAGGTTAGCATCTCGGTACCACCCTTTTAATGTCAAAACAGTTAAATGTAACCGTTTCTTCTACTCCAACAGAGTCTTCTATCACTCTTCCCGACAGTAGAACCCCCTTCCTCTTACTTGCTTCCCTGATAACAATAATGTTCGAAAAATTTAAATGTAATGTCAATCGACATCTTCTGATGCTTTGATGTTGATCCCCTTCCTTCTTTTTATCCTTTCCAAAAACACCCCTCTTTTCACTTACTCTCATTTTCCGTAACCCCTTGCGTGCTAGTGGCATTCCAGCCTTGCTTGGGGTGAAATGCTTTAAAAAAATTATAAAGAAAAACTCGATTCTCCGTCCGTCATACTCTGTCTGCAAGTAAACTTTGTATGTACGTATATAATATATATCCGCATGTCTGTGATTGTTTAACACAGGCACACACGCAGTTTGACTATAAGCCACTGAAATATAAATTCCCCTCCAACTCAGTCTGAATAATACTTACCCCGATGTAGAGCTGTAATCAGAGAATTTGAAGCCAGATACATACAAGAAACACACAATGAAATGATGATTGTAAATGGGCTCGAACCTCGACCTCTGTCAGCAAAGGTACGTTTACTGTAGGACAAAATGTATGCGGCTACCTTCTGGCTTTAATAATTAGTAAATTTCACAATTTCTTTCGTTTAATTCCTATTAAGCTAGGGTGCTG
>CAHIKZ030000968.1:1672500-1715000 GCA_903632075.3 Acanthosepion pharaonis
CGATTTCCATGCAAATCTGATTAAAACAAAGGGAAATCATCCTCGCTGATTTTTCTCAGGAGAGAAGTTATCAATCAAATGAAATTTTTATTCATGGTGTCATCGAGTAGCAAAGCAAAAGATTACATTACTGTTATTATGGTCATTGAATGAGATGTGTAATGTGAATGGAAGAGAAACTAATCTGAAGTAAATATTATGAGGTTAAGAAGGATGGATACGGATTGACTCTTGACTAGAAGAGATTAAGTTTGTTCAGGGAAACATCCACGCCGGAGCCCGTTCTTTCATATGCGGAATTATCTTCTTACGTTTGGAACACGGAAAAAATGAGGACAATTCTATTCGGTGCAATTATCATGGCGGAAACTTGCGAAACTAAAGACTGGTGTTCATCTGAGAATTTGTTATGGAAATAGCATCGAATAGTGACAGGCTTATCACGTTGCGTTTATAGGAAAGAGACTGCAGAGTGGCGAATGTCTTTACCCAATAAAGACCGTGCAAACAATATTGGAGTCACTGGAAAGTGAGGGTTGAAAAGCTCCAGCCTAGAAATGGCAACAAAACACCATTTGTACGAACATTTGACACTTGTAAGTATAAAGCACAGTAGAATGATTGCAATATTTTCTGGAGTGATAGAATGATCCGACAGTTTTCAATCATCTTTAGGAAGGCATCGTATATATGAGTTCCACTTGAGAACTTATGACCCAACAGTGTTTCGTAAACATTTTTTTTACTTCATTGTCAGTCAGTGAGTTATGTTCCATGCGTGATACACGCTTAAGCGATCATGTATCTTTCGATACATGTCAGACGAGTCAGATTTTTTCCCGCATTTCTTTATGAAATAGAATAGAACCCGAAGAGAACAAATCTGGAGAGAAAAAGAGGATTCATAGTTTTCCCAAGCACGTAAGTGAATGTAATGGATTTGACTGGAATTCGAATTCAGCACTCCGATCCGAGCCGCTATCCATTAATCCAGCAAGCACTAGTAAAATAAATAAAACACTGGGGTAAACTTAAAGGTAAAATTAATCAGGATATTTGAAAATAAAAAAATAAAACGTCACGTGAAAAAAAATTCATTTTTAAGACATTACGTTGTATATTTGTTAACTTGGGACGCACCTGGTTACCATTCCAGGCACATTAATGCACAGAGGCAGACCAGTCCTGGTTACATTTCCAAGCTCATTAATGCACACAGGGGTACCGGTTCCTGGTTACATTACCAGGCGCAGTAATTCACAAACGCGTACCAGTTCTTAGATACCTTTCCAGGCACATTAATGCACACAGGGGTACCGGTTCCTAGTTACATTTCCAGGCGTATTAATGACCACTAGGGTACCGGTTCCTACTTACCTTTCCAGGCGCATTAATGCACACAGGGGTACCGGTTCCTGGTAACCTTTCCAGGGGCAGTAATTCCCAAATGCGTACCAGTTCTTAGTTACATTTCCAGGCGCATTAATGCACACAGGGGTACCGGTTCCTAGTTACCTTTCCAGGCGCATTAGTGCACACAGGGGTACCGGTTCCTGGTTACCTTTCCAGGCGCAGTAATTCAAAAACGCGTACCAGTTCCTAGTTACCTTTCCAGGCGCATTAATGCACACAGGGGTACCGGTTCCTGGTTACCATTAATTTTCCTGGTTATTCCTTGCGCAGTAATTCACAAAGGCGTACCAGTTCCTAGTTACCTTTCCAGGCGCATTAATGCACACAGGGTAAAGTTACTAGTTACCTTTCCAGGCGCCTTAAGGCACAGGGTACCGGTTCCTGGGGGTACCGGTTCCTACCTTTCCAGGCGCATTAATGCACACAGGGTTACTTTTCCAGGGGCATTAATGCACACAGGGGTACCGGTTCTTGGTTACCTTTCCAGGCGCAGTAATTCACAAAACCGTTCCTAGTTACCAGGTTCACACAGGGGTAAAGTTACTAGTTACCTTTCCAGGCGCATTAATGCACACAGGGTTCCGGTTCCTTTTCCAGGCGTAACCATACCAGGTTACCTTCCAGGCGGGGCAGGGGTAATTCCCAAATGCGTACCAGTTCTTAGTTGGTTTTCCAGGCGCATTAATGCACACAGGGTACCGGTTACAGGCGGTTCCTAGTTACCTTTCCAGGCGCATTAATGCACACAGGCACGGTTCCTAGTTACTTTTCCAGGCGCATTAACACAGGTTACCGGTTCCTGGTTACCTTTTCAGGCGCAGTAATTCAAAAACGCGTACCAGTTCCTAGTTACCTTTCCAGGCGCATTAATGCACACAGGAGTACCACTGGTTACTTTCCAGGCGCATTAATGCAGCGGTACCAGTTCCTGGTTACCTTTCCAGGCGCATTAATTCACAAACGCGTACCAGTTCATAGTTATCTTTCCAGGCGCATTAATGCACACAGGGTTACCTTTCCAGGCGGTTAATGCAAACGGGTAAAGTTACATAGTTTTCCAGGCGCATTAATGCACACAGGGGTACCGGTTCCTGGTTACCTTTCCAGGCGCATTAATTCACAAACGCGTACCAGTTCCTGTTCTTTAGTTATCTTTCCAGGAGCATTAATGCACACGGGGGGGACCGGTTCCAGTTACATTTCAGGGCGTATTAATGTTCCTGGTTACTATTCCACATGCACAGGGTACCGGTTCTGGTTACCTTTCCAGGCGTTCAAAGGCGTACCAGGTTACCTAACCTTTCCAGGCGCATTAATTCACACAACGCGTACCGGTTCCTAGTTATATTTCCAGGCGCATTAATTCACAAACGCGTTACCATTACGTGTTCAGTTCCTAGTTACCTTCCAGGCGCATTAATGCACACAGAGGGTTACCTTTCCAGGGTTCCAGGGGTACCGGTTGGTTCTTTTCCAGGCGCATTAATGCACAAAGGGGTACCGGTTCTGGTTACCTTTCCAGGCGCAGTAATTCAAAAACGCGTACCAGTTCCTAGTTACCTTTCCAGGCGCATTAGTGCACACAGGGTACCGGTTCCTGGTTACCATTCCAGGCGCATTAATGCACACAGGGGTACCGGGCATTCCAGGCGCAGTCCTGGTTACATTTCTTTCCAGGCGCATTAATGCACACAGGGTACCGGTTACCGGTTTCCAGGCGCATTTACATTTCCTGGTTACCTTTTCAGGCGCATCACAAACGCGTACCAGCACACCTTTCCAGGCGCATTAATGCACACAGGGGTACCAGTTACTTGGTTACCTTTCCTGGTTACCTTTCCAGGCGCAGTAATTCACAAACGCGTACCAGTTCTCAGTTACCTTTCCAGGCGCATTAATGCACACAGGGGTACCGGTTCTTTCCAGGGTTACCTTTCCAGGCGCAGTAATTCACAAACGCGTACCAGTTCCTACTTACCTTTCCAGGCGCATTAATGCACACAGGGGTACCGGTTCCTAGTTACATTTCCAGGCGTATTAATGCACACAGGGGTACCGGTTCCTAGTTACCTTTCCAGTTACCTTTCCTTTGGGATTAATGCAACGCGTACCGGGGTTACCGGTCACAAACGCGTAGTTACCTTTCCAGGCGCGCATTAACAGAGGGGCACCACATTTCCAGGCGTATTAATGGACACAGGGGTACCGGTTCCTGTTCCAGGCGCAGTAATTCACAAACGCGTACCAGTTCTAGTTACCTTTCCAGGCGCCTTAATGCACACAGGGGTACCGGTTCCTGGGTACATTTCCCGGCAGAGCAGTAATTCAAAAACGCGTACATGTTCTTAGTTAGCATTCCTACCAGGTGCAATAATGCACATAGGGGTACCGGTTCCTGGTTACCTTTCCAGGCGCAGTAATTCAAAAACGCGTACCAGTTCTTAGTTACCTTTCCAGGCGCATTAATGCACACAGGGGTAGCGGTTCCTGGTTACCTTTTCAGGCGCAGTAATTCACAAACGCGTACCAGTTCCTAGTTACCTTTCCAGGCGCATTAATGCACACAGGGGTAACGGTTACTAGTTACCTTTCCAGGCGCATTAATGCACACAGGAGTACCGGTTCCTGGTTACATTTCCAGGCGCAGTAATTCACAAACGCGTACCAGTTCATAGTTACCTTTCCAGGCGCATTAATGCACACAGGGGTACCGGTTCCTGGTTGCCTTTCCAGGCGCATTAAAGCACACAGGGGTACCGGTTCCTGGTTACTTTCCAGGCGCAGTAATTCAAAAACTCGTACCATTTCCTAGTTACCTTTCCAGGCGCATTAGTGCACACAGGGTTACCGGTTCCTGGTTACCATTCCAGGCGCATTAATGCACAGAGGCAGACCAGTCCTGGTTACATTTCCAAGCTCATTAATGCACACAGGGGTACCGGTTCCTGGTTACATTACCAGGCGCATTAATGCACACAGGGGTACCTGTTCCTGGTTACCTTTCCCGGCGCTTTAATTCACAAACGCCTACCAGTTCTTAGTTACCATTCCAGGCGCATTAATTCACACATGAATACCGGTTCCTGGTTACCTTTCCAGTCGCAGTAATTCACAAACGCGTACCAGTTCTTAGTTACCTTTACAGGCGCATTAATGCACACAGGGGTACCAGTTCTTGGTTACCTTTCCAGGCGCAGTATCTCACAAACGCGTACCAGTTCCTAGTTACCTTTCCAGGCGCATTAATGCACGCAGGATTACCGGTTCCTGGTTACCTTTCCAGGCGCAGTAATTCACAAACGCGTACCAGTTCCTAGTTACCTTTACAAGCGCATTAATGCAAGAAGGAGTACCTGTTCCTGCTTACCTTTCCAGGCGCATTAAAGCACACAGGGGTACCAGTTCCTAGTTACCTTTCCAAGCGCATTAATGCACACAGACATAACAGTTCCTGGTTCCCTTTCCAGGCGCATTCATTAACACAGGTGTACCAGTTGAGAACCGCTGCTATTGATGGCCAAACAGGAAATCTATTTGAGTTCATCGTAACTGAAGTCTGAACGGTGAAGATTCTCTGGTTCCATGCTTCCCACCTAAATTTGTTCTTCAAAAATTTCAAATCATTATCTACTCTTCTCTTGGTTACTCTTCTATTGGTCTCGCGTCTTGATAATATTTCTCTTTTTCCTTTTCACACTTACTAACCCCTTGTGTCTAACTAGCTTTATCGCGTGATTTGTTTAAAAAAGACAATGATATAATGACAATAATATCCTACTCAAGCTGAACAACCACTTTCCTGCGCTGAGGAATAAAGTATAATGTTGGAGACATGAAAAAAATGATAAATATTATTTTTTGAAATTCTAAAATTTGTTTTGAAGATTTAACAAAATATAAATATTTCTAGGCCTGTCCTTGTATTAATATATATATATTATATATATATATATTATATATATATATATATATATATATATATATATATATATATATATATATATATATATACGTATAGGCATGTGCACAAATAAATACCATTTGAATAAAAATCGAAATGGTCATCTCTACCGCGGATGCCAAAGTCTGGCCATCATAATAATATAAGTTGAAATATGCGGTCCTCTGAAGTCATTGACTCTTATATTTAAACTGAATATATTTTCTAATAAATGTAATATTTTAAATGCGCATACAATTTAGAATTGGAATTTGATTACCTTACTGTCAACGGAAAAACAGGTACTTAATTAGTCTCGAAAATGATGCATATTCCATGAATTAATAGTTTATATGTTTCCATGAATACATTCATTAAACAAAATTTATAATGTGGCTAATCCTGTGAAACTCGGTGAATACGCTTACACGGAAAAATACACACGTTTTTCTGTAGAGGAAAATCTTGAATAAGCAGGAATTTTAAAGTGGAATTGACAAAATTTCCAATGACAAGAATAATAGAAATAAGAAAAACAAAGCAAAAAGAAATGAAGAATTTAAGGCAGGACAAAGTAACTCTAAGGCAAGACTATAAATTATACACTTACATCTGTATAAAATATTCTGGATTAACTAATACCATCATTAACTTGTATGATTTGGTCTGACTTATTGCTAAAATACCCAGCGTTTTTTTACTCAATCGCGAGGAATTGGTAATTATTTCACTTTTTCTTGCGTATTTTGTGGCCCAGATATCTTCTTTTCCTGTAGAACCATTTTAATGCAGTATTCTTCGTAAAATCTGATAATGAGTTCTCACTTCCTTCGTCACTGAGCTCGTTAACCATTTCGCTACGCCTTACGTATTTAAAAAAAATACTTTTCATAGAAATAATTTGCAATGTTAGCTCCTTAACCATTACATATTGTATAATGCTGTATGCTAAACAATGTTTTGCAATGCGCCAGTAAAATGTTTGAAAATAATCGTTCGTAAACCATTAAAAATAACAATAGTTAAAATAAAAAGAAAATGAATAAAATATTCTTGTTTTTTTTCACTTCATTTTACTTCGGGGCGTGGATGATCATTGTTCTCTCCTTCTTCCAAGTAACTTTTGACCTTTTAACATCTCTCTTTATACCATTCACTTAAATTCGTGTGAGTGTAAGATTCTCCTAGACTTCTTCTCTCATTATGTGACCGATAAAATGCAGTTCATTTGTTATATTCTCTTTAAACTTCCTTGTTGCTCACATGCTCTGTTCATGGTATTCTCAGCATTCCTCCATAGAACCACATCTTTGACTCATCTTTATCAACAACGAGATTCACTCACAATCACTGTCATATAGGAGATTGTAAATTACATAATAGTTCAGTGCTCTTTCCTTTGGGCAGTTTCTTTCATTTTCATATTTTGCTTAGTTTCTGGAAATAATCTTTCTAATGAACCTTCGAATTTCTATGTTACATTTTCGTTGTCTTTTACT
The DNA here is from genome assembly GCA_903632075.3 of Acanthosepion pharaonis. Taxonomy (NCBI): domain Eukaryota; kingdom Metazoa; phylum Mollusca; class Cephalopoda; order Sepiida; family Sepiidae; genus Acanthosepion; species Acanthosepion pharaonis. The sequence continues at coordinate 1,679,353 of CAHIKZ030000968.1, forward strand.
ACAATACCCAGATAGTTAAATTTCTGTAGTCAACTTCATTTTGAAATTCTAAATACGCAGTTAAAATCTTGGGTGTCTCTTTTTATTAACAACCACGAACAATGTCTTCTTCAAGTTAATAGTAGGTGATTCTTTTTTCCTCTTATCACACTGTTGACTTACGGCCATATATCGTTGAAACACTGGTTCTTGTACGGTCACTGAGATTAAGCAACACCGTTGTTATTTTTGATGTACGAATGGATTAATAGATAACGGCACATATTTGGAAATCGAGAACCGAGTTCCAATTCCAATGGGGTTCATTATATTACCTTATGCGCAAATAACCTTGGGAAAGATACTAATCCACCTCTTCTCTTTGACCTTTGGGTTAGTTAGTGGAACTTTCACCAGTAAAAATCATTACTATCCCAAAAATTCTTACAATCTAAAGATATTTTCTGGTTTTAAATAAACTGGAACAGTTTGATAAGACGTAAAAATATCGCCGGTTTCATCTTGTATCCAACAATTTAATATTTTCTGATCGCTTTATTTATGGTGATGGAGTCGATAACGATGTAGATTAATCATGAAAGAATTCGATGGCAGTGACTGCATGTTAATGCTGCTAGGGGACGATGTTGATTTAGTCATGATTTTTTCTCTTTTCGTTCGATTTCTCCCTTTTCAATTCTGACGGCTTTGAGGGGTTTTTTGTGACGTAACAGCGCCAATTGATACGGTCTCCGGCTTGTGTTTCAAATGATTTAGTTCAGTGGTTTTCAGTGTTGTTTTCTCATTTTCTTTCAAAGGGAGCTCATAAGTAGTCACTGGATCCTAGAATGGGCTTCACTGGATTTTAGGAGAGCGACCATCACACATTCGCTGCCAAAGTGCTTCCAATTTCATAAAAATCTGCACCCGTCATCCATTCCCTGTGCTGTTTTGATTTGCAAGAGTTAACTGGGGTTGAAAGAAAAATAGAGAAAAAGGAAGTGCAGATAGCGGGAATTTGTTATAAGTGGACACCATCTTGCCAGAAAGTGAACCATACATTTGATTTCATGAGCTTTTCTCTGCGGCACTTATGGAATTAGAGATTCAGAATCCAGATATGAAACTGCAACAGAGTGCCACTGACACGCTTATAGTTTCGAATAATCATTCTATAGCATGTCCTTCATGCGTACCCTTGTTCATCTGTTGCTTCAAGTGTTGAGATCGCTTGTCATCATCATCCGCTTGTTCCTCCGATAGGGTCTTTGGGAATTAGCCGCGTTTAGTTTGGTTCCTAGTTTTCAATCTTACCGCCAACGGTGCCCCTACAGGAGTTTAGTACTCCCAACGGCATCGCTAACCGAGTCATTGGACCACGCAAGATCCTTCACCACGACAAGGAGCGACCATCAGAGAAAAAAACAATCATTCAGTAAAAACCGACCCCTCGTTCTGCTATCAGTTTCATGTGAAGGTAAAATGAATGAAATGTGGTCGATAGCGTTAACTATAATAAAGGTAGATTTTAAAGTACGTAGAATATTATGCATAAATATTAAATATTATATTTGTTTACCATGAAGGGAAAATATAACAATTATATTTAAGATTTTGATGTTTTACAAATACAATGTGATTACAAAATTCTGCTTCGTTTATATTAGAAAGAAAAATTTGGAAACGCAAATAATTTCAAATATAAATATTTTTCTGATCACCTAAATAATATTATCATAAATTACAATTTGAATTAAATATATATTTACCATTTTCTTTAGATATACATGATTTATTTTTTTTATCATAAATCTCTTTTCTGATATCACGTTCCTATACATAAGGCACTAATGCTTATAGGTCTAGTGACGTAACGTGGCGTGATATAAAGTGACATGATGTGATGTGACTTAACGTCACGTGATGTAACTGAAGACTCAACTGACAGAAAGTTTTAATTTAATCATTGTTGACAAAAAATTTCAGTTACTTCAAGTACACATTCAACTTTTTTATAGCATCAGCTACGAATTTTATCACTGTTCTGTAGTGGGAGACAAAAAAGTTATCTCCCTTTGATCCCAACAAAATTATCAATAAAAATAATAAATATTCACGAGAATTAAAAACAGTCATGTGACCTGACGAGACACGCACGAGCCATCGTTAAGCGCGTAAGTCAAACAGCGTCTTTTAGTTCCGGGAAGTCAAAGAAACAATACCCATGTAATTCACGCTCGTGACAAAGCCAAACAAATAAGTACAAAAATTCATATTGTTCTTCAGTACATAGTCTTTTGAAAGTAGATACATAACTACTTCCTATTAAGAATTCCAAATTGAAATTATATATATATATATATATATATATATATATATATATATATATATATATATATATATATATGCAAGTTTTTTATACGAAGATATTTGTGTTTTATTGGAACTTTTTAATGTTTATGTTGTCGTAGGTTCATTCATTTTGTATATGAAGTTGATGTTTTATCCCCCGCACAACAGTACCATTAATTTTTAATATCTTAAGGGATTTAAACATCCAGGCGTGAGAGATCAGAAACCTTTTCTAGAATTAATCCACTTGATTTGCTTTTAATCCTTAACTTAATGTCCTTAAAAAAAATTGATTTAAGTATAGTTGATGATTTGGTCAATCAGTTCCTATTTTGCAATTGTTTTATTCTTCTGACAATAGTTATTTCTTTCCTATAGTATGATAAATCTCTTTTAGATCTTTATTTACTTCTGTTTATAAACCCTTTTTTATTCGCTCCACGTATCTTCTTATTTATCCATTCCTTCATTTCTTCCTACTTTATTGATTTATATTGAAATATGCAAGGCATTTAATAGCACTCATTTATATGTCAATATCCTGATTTGACATCTGAAAATTAATTTCTATCTTTTGTCAAAATCTTCTTTTGTACATCACTAGCACAGTATGACTTGGGGTAAATCTTTGGGATCATCCGTCTACATTTTGCCATTATATTAGTGAACTTTCATCCCATATCGCTGTTGTCCTGGCTAAGACGCTAAACTAAATCCACGTCCTGACGATAAACTACATCCAACAGCAAGGCCTCTGATCAGGAGGGTTTGAGGAACGTGGAACCACCTCTTAATTGCTGGTTCCCTGGTCTACCCTAACCTGGGGTAGTAACACCTTTTAGGGTCCCAGCTATGAGGAAATAGTTAACTCCCAAACTGGGGTCAAAGCAATATGAAAGTATAAAAATAGGTTTTAATACGATCAATACATTTTTGTAAAAAAAATATTATTATTATGAATTTTGAAGAAAATAATTATTACCAATAATACATATTTGAAAAATAATATTAGCAGCAAATCTTGTCGGCATTGGGGTCGATATGCCGTAAAACGAATCAAAACCCAAACCAAACCATATCGCTGAAAAATCTGTCTCCTGACGCTTACCTCCGAAAGGGTTTCTCCGGTGGCAGTCAAGTTCACGATGAACTTTTCCATGAAGTTGGCGATAATTATTTTTCTTTTTATTTTCTCTGTTTACCGGTTCCTTATTTTTTTTTGCTTTTATTTTCTTACCTTTCATTCCTTCGTCCTTTTAGTTTTGTCGTCCCTTCTTTTCAGTTTTCTTCCTTTTTTTCTTTAAATCTACGATCCATCAAGATATAGGCAAGCATGGCTTTCCCAAGTGTTCTTTTTAATGTCATCACAACCTTCTTCACAGTTTTAAATTCGGAGTAGTCCTTCTTTCAAAATAGAAAACAACTAGAGCTAATGAATGCAACCTAACAGTCTGCTGCTAGCCTGCGGTAGAAGAGACGAATTCATGCGAAAGGACATTCGAACGTAAGAGAACACTAGAAACTACTCGAAAATTTGGACTTGAATCGCCGATAACACTTACGCTACGCTCATGTCACCATTATTCTTATAAATACAATTTGAATCGCTTTCTCCATTTTATTCTCAATATTTTTCATCCCTCAAGTCTCTTTTTCTACGCATTCCCTTCTAACAGATGTGCAGGTGGTATAATGGATAGCGGCTTGGAATATGTAAACAGAGAGTCAATTTCGAATTGCAGTCGGGTTCATTAAATATACTTATCCGCGAATTTCCTCGGGAAGGGTAGGAATCTATTTCTTCCCCCAGCTATTGATTAAATAGTAGGACATGTATCTGGAAAAGTCATTGTTATTCTCAAAAAATTGTTAATGTATAATTTCAAAAAATTATTCTTACAGTCCAGATTTTAAAAACCCGTAAAGAGTTGATAAACCATAAAAAAAAACAAATTAATCCATCAGTTATCCTTCTGACTCTTCCACATCTTCTCTTCTCTATACCTCTTCTGTTTTTCTGAGTATCGTTACCAAAAATGATCATTTTTTTTCTTGTTTTCTCCCTTTTCCTTACAATCTGTCTAGCACTCTTCCATATTATACACAGGTTGATAATTCTGCTTTCGCATTCAGAACACAGCCATCCACACAACAAAGTATTTACTCTCCACTGACGTCATGAAAAGCCATTTCAGAGTTCGAAGAAGAGGAATCCGAACAAATGCTAAAGAGCAAGTGGTTTACGTTGCTAGCAATTTCCGCTTTTGAACCACATTTAAACATTCATGATACAAATGCGTGACCATGTTTAAGCATGCGCACAAGTAACTAAAACTTCAGACATATAATTGGTAAGTTTTAGCAATCTACAAATATTTTATCAAACTGTCTGCTCTTTCTCTCTATCTCTTTTATGATGCCTTAGATCTAAGGATCAGATCAAAATAAAAGTTAACTACGTATTAATGCTTCGTTTTACTGTTTTATGTCTAAGTGGATGTGTGATAGTAACATAAATGTAGACTTAATTATTGTCAGTGAGTCCTTTGTAATTCGTCAGACATATTACCATCTTTGGTTCGAAAACATCTAGCAAGAATTCGCATTAAACTTTAAATGTAGTACAACTTTAGAGTCTTTAAATTATTCTGTCTTTTCCTGATCAGAGGCATCCAAACAGTGATCATTTATACGTTAGGTCTACTGACGAGGTTATTAAAGCATAACATGTAAGTTGATTCGGTCAATCATTTCATTTAATAAAATTATTCTACATATTTTGTTTTTGTGATGCAAACGAATACCCGTTGCCATTTTTGTGATGCCAACGAATACTCGTTGTCACTTTTGTTGTAATCGCAGATAAAACTTATAGTACGCCGTTGGACAATGCTGGTGTCAGACGCCTTCGAATATTGCTCGCACTAATAGCACTTTCTAGATAACACTCGCTCGAACAATAATCCGAATAGTGATCCGAATAGAGCAGTAGTATAGTGAATAGAGTAGAGAATAGCGGTCCGTATAGTAATAGAGGATAGAATAGAAATGGTGATCCGAATAGTAACAGAGGATAGACTAGAAAGACAGTAGTCGTCGGCTACTTCCTACATATATGAGTTTCCTCTATGGTCACGTGGTCTACTTAATTCAATAATGGTATCGCTTGTGTTTGCGCACTGGCGATCTAGGTTCAAACTCAAGTGTCGGCAACGACATTTTATTCCTATATAGCATTTGTCTATCACGCGGTTTTCTTCTATAGATAGCGGGTGCCCTTTAGGATCTAGGGTGTTACAATTAACCATTTTAATATCAGTGAATGTCTATGAATTCTGGAAGCATTTTGAACTTTAGGCTACTTGGGAAATTCCTCGGGTTAGGGACGAAATTAAGCGATTTAGTTTCATATTTTGTTCTTTAGCAATTTTATATTGATATAAATACTTATAAATAGATATTGAATGAAAACTCTAGCCCCCACCCCAGTGCACCAACTCCTCTCATTCAAGGTCAAATGTTTACTTCATTAAACGCCCGAAATCGACTTTGTATGAGTTAAAGACTATTTTAATGTTTTAATATTTTAGCGGACAGACAAAGCGCGGTAGCGATAGTTGAAAGTGGGTACCTGCGTAGTCTTCCAGATCTTTCTGTATAAAATGTGATATCTGTAGCATATTAATACATAACATGCTTAAAGTCTTTGGATTCAAAACAGTCTTTCTCATAAATTGATTGCTACCTAAGCATAAAGTAACATAGCCTACCCTGTTATTTAATCCATAATTAGGGAGACTGATTCAAGGTTTAACCGAGTGTAGTAGAAGTTTATAGAAAAGAACGTCTATGGTCTACATCAATATGATTCAAGATGATGGCATTAGTCCGAAGGCATCTCTCTCTCTCTCTCGATATATATATATATATATATATATATATATATATATATATACGAGGGTAAGTAAAAATTATCCACACTTTCGTCATAATACATGGTGCGATGTGTAAATTGTTGCCATTTTATATTTTTTTGTTGTGTGTGTGTGTGTGTTTTTTTTTGTGGGGGGTGACTGCACAGTATAGTGGGGTCAGTTGGGCATCGTCTGTGAGAAAAAAAAAGCAGCATGATGCAATTCACTTCGCCAGAAATTTGGGAACGGTATGCTGTACTGCTTGGCATTCGCGCCGGAGGCTCCAATACGAACATTTCAGAGTGTTTGGGTTCAAACAGTGAAGAGGATTCGGAAAGAGTTGGATGAGCCTAATGGGGATTACGAAGGTAACGACAACTCGGAAAGCTCACAATGATCGTTCTGATAAGAAAAGAACTCCCCTATTTTTTTGATGACTCAATACGGAGGCCTACATCAAGTGCTTTGAGTAAGTAGTCCTTCCCTTGGCTGAGAGGGTGGCTGTTGGAAGACCATATGTCTGGAAACAGGACTCTGCACCATACCATATAAACAGGAGAGCAGACAATTTATGCGACTACAGTACCCCTTAAATATAATCACCTAACTCCTCAGATTAACTCCCCCCGTTTGATTACTATGTTTGAGAGACCACCAAAACTAGAGATTAAATGAAGGCAAGAATTATGGCAGCATTCACCAATTTAAATGAAGAGACCTTCCAGAAGGGTTGCAAGAAATTCCGAAGTCGTCTGGAGGCCGTGGTTAACGCCAATGGCTATTTTATGGAATCAGTTTACTCTTTAGTATTTCAAGATATTTTTTGTGAAATTTTGGTAAATATATCTGTTGAAATAAGGAATCAGTGTTATTTTTATTTTTACGTAATTTAGACGACAATTTATCCATCTTACGCTGTTTATCTTTATTTTTGTTACACTGGCTTCTACTTTCAGATAAAAGAGATGTTTTCCCTTCCTGTGCATTTCGTTAATTCATATCCCATTTCTAATACGTTGAAACGCCGGTTCTCATGCGATCACCGAAGTTAAGCAACTTCCAACTGGCCAATACCTACATGGGTGCCGGTTTGGAAATACCAGGTGCTCTAATCTTGGATATGCTGGTGGTGTGAATGATAACGGCTCTAATATGGAAATCGAATATCCGAGTTCCATCTCCAGTCAGGTTCATTATATTCACTTACATGTAAATAACCTTAGGAAAGGAATGATCCCACCTTCTTTCCCCCAGCTATGGGTTCATTAGTAGAACTTGTATCAGTAAATCATAATTATCTCCAAATCCTCCCCCCCCACCATTAGAATGTCTGATAGTCAACTTCTTGAGAGCAACTCCCTGTGTCTGATCGGTCTCACGTTGACTGCTGACCTGAGATGGAACAAATACATTGAGTCAATTGCTTCTTCCACCGCGAGGAAAGTTGGCTCTCTGTGCCGCGCCAGGAAATTTTTCTCCCCGGAATCGATACTTCAAATAGACAAATCAACCATTCGCCTTTGCATGGAGTATTGCTGCCATATATGGTCTGGAGCACCTTCTGTTTACCTCGGAGTTCTTGACAAGATCCAGAGACGGATATGTAATATAATTGGCCCTGATCTGGCATCTCGTCTACAGTCACTCTCTCACAGACGGGCCGTCGCCTCTCTCTGTCTCTTCTACAAATACTTTCATGGTAATTGCTCCGATGAGCTGCTTTCACTGGTTCCCAGACTTCATGAATTCAAGCGCCCTACGAGGCTGGCATCCCGCTCTCACCCTTACACTGTAGAAACTTTTAAATGTAGCCGTCTCTTCTACTCCAATAGCTTCATACCTCGCACCTCTCGCCTGTGGAACACCCTTCCCAATTACTGTTTCCCTGAGAGCTATAATCTCCAACTATTCAAATGTAATGTCAGTCGACATCTCCAGTTACCTTGATCTACCCACTATCCTTCTCCTCATCCTTTCTTCTATTATTTTTGCTCCAAATCTTCTGCAACCCCCTGTATCCTAGTGGCTTTACGCCTTGCTCGGGGCGTAATGCTTAAAAAAAAAAATTCTTGCAATCTAAAAATATTTCCTTTAAATAACCAGCAAAAGCTTCATAGGCCGTAAAACGCAATCAATAAATCGAAAACTCTTGTCAGCTTGTGTTGTCAAGGCCCAGCAATAATTAGTTTAGTTTATCATTTTCAGCTATGCTTTGAATGTTATAGGCTTGTATCTTCCTTCATGTATTTGTGTTTATTGTCTAAAAGTTTTTCATACTTAGAGAATGTCTGTGCGCTATCGATGGTTCACTGCCTATAGTCAGAATCGGTAGCGAGGTTGGTCCATTAGGATCTTCATGATAGATATTTAACAATGTGGTCATTTTTTGTTTGTTCATTGGATACCACCACTACTGCTTTTTGGTTAGCTTGATGGTTTTCTTACTTCTGATTTCAGTCAGGCTCACTTATGAGATATGTCCTCCCTTAGCACCCCCCCGTATCTCATCTGTGAGAACTGAGGCATGAGTTTAATCTAGTACCTCTCAAACTCATGTCTCAGCTAGAAGAAGATTTGATGACTCATATACGTGTGCACAACTGTGAGACTGCAGGAGAATACAATACACGCTGTTCTTGCTAACCCTTGGTCGATCGGAGTAATTAGTGTAGGGAAGAGGAGAGAAATTTACAAGTCGGATTAGTTATAGAAGGCTATCTTAGAATCAATCGGAACCGTGCTAAATTATGAGGACACGATCGAGAAACAGGTGGTGAATATTAGAATAAAAAAGCGAAGAGAGAATAAGAAATAATTGCTCGGAGGAGAAATGTTACAGGCAGGCGTCGTTGAAAGTAAAGCGATTAAATTGACGTTTTTACGACTTATCAACCCTTTGTGGGTTATTTAAAGCTTAAACATGTTTCGGATTGTAGGAAGTTGCTTGCAGTATCCAAGCGGAACCCTGACCACTTGACCAGGCTCTGTGTCAATTAACTTCAGTGATCGAACGAGAAACGGGGTTTTCAGCGTGATTTGATCGTAAACGCAAAATAAAGGGAATCTGCACAACGGCAAAAGAGAATGTCTCATTTCTATTGTTCCCCCAATATAAGACCCAAGAGCCAGTAAAGGTAGAGTGTTATTAAATGAAATTGTTGTAATGGCGTAAGGAGTAAGACGTGCATATTATGGGGATATGTAGAATAGATAACAGTTAACCCTAGATTTGAAAAGGTTAACATTGTAGTCATCGGGTAAGTATCCTATCGGAGTTCGTTCCATATTGCAACAATTCAGGGTAAGAAACTATATGACTGGAACTTCTTCCTTATGAATGGAATATGAAGGGAATGACGATTAGTTGACTCAGCTATGAAGGTCTGGAATGGCGGAAACATGGAACAACTGCCACAAAAAGCGATAGAGGCTCGCAATTAAATGCAGTTGTTGTAAGGACATACAAGGAAGGTCTAAGAGGTGCATTTTATAAGCAAATACAAGATAGATAGAGGCTGAAAGAAAACTTGAAGAGGTTAATTATTTTAGTGATCGATTAAGCATCATCACAGGAGTCTGTTAAACAAAGTAATATTTGTGTGGAAGAAGCTGTTTGAGTGGAACTTCCTCCTTACAAATGGAATACGAAGGTGGTGACGAGGAATTGACTGTGTATGTGGTATGACGAGTCATAGCTGTGAAGGTTTTTGACTGCTGGAACTAAGCGATGTAGCTCGTCTGGACATCTGCTATGAAAATAGTGACAGAGAAGGGGGAGGCTTACAACGTTTAGTCTGTGATAAAAGAGATTTTAGGGTTGAAAATAATTCATCACCCATAAGGCTGCGCAAACACATTTTAACAATACATAATTAGTTTATCTTGTGTCACTTTTAACGAATTAACTGGATGGACATGTAAATATGATCTTTTAAAATGCAATTACAGATTTTCACCAAGTTCAAATTTTTGATATTTTCAACATTCAAGGGCAAGAAATTCATTTTTTTTTCATGTGGAATAAACGTAGAGAATTCAATCATAGAAAATAGCAAATTGTTATATTGAAAACATAAGAAAAATATTTTTCACAATGCGACTTTTAATCACGACAGATAAGAAGCAGATAACATTCAAACGTAATATAAGAGAAAATATGGCGTGCATAAGAAATTATATCACGCAGAAAGAAAAAAATGATCGAATTATTTTTTGATTATGGCGACGTGGTAGGGTGTCGTTCGGATCAATTTGTTTAATTCAACGACTTCGGGACAAATGCTGAGTATATACTAACAACTCTCATTCATACCTTAAGCCCCCCATATATATATATATATATATATATATATATATATATATATATATATATATATATATACCAGCTGTAACACCAACATTGCCAATTTGTTAGATTAATCTTTGAGCCGTTGAAATGATTAAACATATCTTACTGGAATTCTACGAGTTTTTGTAACACTATTGGACTCTATTTTCAGAAATAAGAATGTATAATTACTCTCGAAGCTTAACAGAAGAATCGTGATAAAATCGATCATAAACGAAAATGACATGTTCATCATTAATTAATCATAGCTAAGGATCGGAAGCTCAAGAAGTATTGAAATAAAGTTCAAATATATATATATATATATATATATATATATATATATATATATATATTATTCAAGGATCATTTTTTGACTTATTCAAGATTATCTTCCCTTTCTATCTTGTCACTCATCTATCGAAAGATACATGATCGCCTAAGCGTGTATCACGCATGGCGCATAACTAACTGATTCTGAGTGGAAGAACATATATATTTTATAACTGATCTTAACTTCTGGGGACATGTAACAGATAAGACGTTAAGTGAGGAATTCATATATTTTTTATTTATTTTTCACTTTAATTTATTTATATTGATTTATTTTCGTACAACGTTCAATACCGACTGGTTGGATTTTTAAAACTATTTTCATTTATGCTATTTTATAATCGTAGGCCAGAGTCTCTAAACAGGAAACTCGTTAAGTGAGAAGTGCCTGTAGTTACATTTCAATAGTAGGATAATGTTATTGGTAAGTGAAGAAGTTTCCCTATAAAGAAACACAAGGCATTGTCCGAGGTGCCAATGTTGCTTTTGGTTGAAATTTATGAAATCTTTCTCTTATTTTTTCGGGAAAATATGTTCTTCAAGTCCAGTATCTGTTATTACTCTTTGCAGTATTATGGGATGTCAACGTCTTGATTATGTCATTTTTTTTTCTATTCGAGTTACATGTGCTATCCATTTTAGTTGTTACTGCTGTTGAAAGTCTTCAAGTAATGTAGATAGGTTCGAATGTTTATCAGAGTAGCTTGGATAATAAAAAAGAGCATGCGAAAGATACAGTGTAAAAACAATTCATGTACATTCAGCACGTTCGAATAGATGGAGATGAAATTAAAGCGTTTTCTGACAGCATCAGTAGTCTTATAATTGAAGTGACATCAAATTACATTATTTTAATGGGCGACTTCATTGCAAAAATAGGAGCAAGAAAATACAGAGAACTTCGTGTAGAAGAATTTAGAATCGAGAAGAAAGAGACGAGGACTTTGTTTTTAGAAGGACACAAAATAACAATCATGAATAAATATTTAAAAATTGATAGAGATGTAAACGGACTTGGAAAAGCATAAAAGCAGTAACTAAAATAAAATGAGTTTCATAATTGCTAATAAATTCGATGCCATTAAGGCTGAAAGTTAATATAGGAAGTGATCGGAGAATGGTAGTTTGTAGAATCAAATTTAACTTTGAAACAAAATGAAGCTGAAAAAGGAAAACATATCCTAATTAGATCAGATGAGACATCTTTGAATTTCAGGTAGAACTCAAGAATGGATTTCGGCCTTTTCGTAATTTACGAAAATAAACTAGAAAAATGCGCATTACGAACTCTAATTAACGAAGAAGAACCAGAGATAATCGGGGAAAGAATGTAGAATAACTCAGTCAATACGAGAATTGATGAAAAAGAAGACAAATTATCATTCTAAGAGAGAATCTTGAATGTGCATAATTTAAAAAATATAAACAGTTTATTGTGAAAGATCTTAGAATAATCTGGAACATTTACCGGAAGGAAGCCTCCTGCATGCGGATAGAAAATGATTTGAGCAAGTACACAAAAACAGAAATAGGTGTATTTACTCAACCTATAAAGTGAGGCGATCGTAAGTGAACTTGAAATACTACCAGTATGTATTAGTGGTGGACGCCATCTTAACAACATAAGATACGGAGAATGACTGATAGCAGTTACAAAACGAGAAACGCAGAAATTTCTAGACGATGTAGGAAAAAAAGAAAATGAGAAGAAAAGACTAACCATCAATTGTAAGATGGCAGGATATATTGTTGTTAGTAAAAGGAGCAGTCAAAGATATGAGCTACGAATTGGGGACATCGCAATCAGACAAGTACATAATTTTGCATATCTGGTAAGAGTTTTAACAGTCATCGGAAATTCTGTCAGAATACCTAATATGGATTGAAACAATTAAAGGGGACTTTCAGAAGATAAGCAACGTATTAAAAACTGGAAATTTTTCGTAGAAACAACAACAAAAAAAAGAGTCGTCATTTTCTCACCGACCTGTCGTGGCTCCCTCTGACTTTTCTATAAATATTTTTATGGCAACTACTCTGATAGGCTTTTTTCTTCACTGGTATCCCGATTATATGAATTTAACCGTGCTGCTCGATTGGCATCTACCCCACACCCGTTTACTGTTGAATTTAGCAGTCACTTCCACCACAACAGTTTTTTTTTCTCGTACTTTCCACCTGTGGTACTCCCTTCAATTTACTTGCTTCCCTGATAAATATTATCTTCAAAAAATTAAATGTAACGCCAATTCGGGATCTTGTATCTTCTTGAATCCAGTTTATCTTTTGTCCTTTCCTCAATCCTCCCTATACTCAGTCTTTTCTCTCACATTCACTCTGTCTGACCCACTGCGTACTAGTAGCATTCCAGCCTTGCATGAGATGAATGGATTATATATATATATATATATATATATATATATATATATATATATATATATATATAATCCATTGAGAAATGATCATATAGGAAGAGCAATTTTGAATGTTTTGTATTCCCTTTGTTTTTAGAAATATTACTATGCACACATGAACGCTAACACATAACTATATGTATACAACTATGGTAATGTATTTGAACACTGAGACACCTGTTGATATGTATATGTATATGTTTTTATATGGAAAAAGAAGCATACAAGGGTTTTTTTTGTGAGTGTGGAGGTGTACAATTTGATAGGTACCTATATGTTTTGCCATAAATATGAAAGAGCGGGTAATATTATATGTGTAAAGATATGGATAATGTAATTAAATACTGATATAGTCATCGAACGCAGGCATAAGTGGATGCACGGGTGGACATGAGGATAGGGACAAGTACGTGTGTAGATATGTGTAAGTGCAAATTAACGCGTATGTGGGTATGTAGATATGCTGCATATTACGTATGTATATGAATGTATGTGTGTATGTATATGTATGTGTGTATGCATATATGTGTGTGTGTGTATGTGTATATGTGTATACATATAGGTGTGTAAATATATATGTGCGTATGTATATGGATGTATATGGATATACAGGTGTCCTTATGTGTATATGTATATATGTAAGTATAAGTGTATATGGAGATATGTATGGAGATATATGGATATGCGTTTTCTCTGCAGGTGTATATGTGTAAATATGGAAATATACATATGGTTTTTTCGTGTGAATGTGTGTGCAGGTGTATATAGGAACTCATAGGCATACAAGAAGATATAGGTATGTGGATATAAATAGGGGTTTAAGATATGTGTAGATAAAAGATTGTAAAAGAAGGACCTAATTTTCTGCTAGTGACATCTCATCCTAATCTCTCCTCTAATATTCTCCAATTGGAAGTGAGTTTTAAATACCACGAAGGTAAAGTTTAGATTGGTATTTTAATTGAGATTGAAATATAATACCCCATTATTGATGATAAAATTATTTAAATGGTAATAACCGTTGATAATTGGGTACATAAAAACAATCACGAGTTTACTTAATGAACAAAAATCAGAAACAATCACGAGTTTACTTAATGAACAAAAATCAAATGAATAGATGTCAACCTAACAAGCAATAAGATAAAAGTTTTAGTAGAATAAAAAGATTACTAAATATAAAATGGATTACTCTTTCAATGTACTGTCTATGAATTTTTCCAATCGACTGTTTCATAGAAAATACCCAAAACTCTACCGAATTTCAAATTAATTTCTTCGTAGATTGTTTAAACATTTAGATATTTATCAAACCTTAACCTCCCAAATATGCACGTTAAAGTAACGCGAATTAACAGCGTCTAAGAATTTGAATGAAACCTGTCGTGTAATTGATTGGGGTTGTTGTAGCTTCTTCCTCTAATGTCGGTCTTATATCTAGAGAGGAGACGCGTTAAATTTGAGCAACATCTAGCCGACACACTGGGGTTAAAAATAGGCAATTGAAATGATACATATGACACACTCATATCCTCTCTCCCACCTCACTTCCTCACTTCGTTAATTTTACGTATACTTGATGAGGTCCGTCAAAAACGTGTGAATTTCTTTTTTCATTTTTCATTTCAGCTTTTGAAGTAAAAGTCTTATGATCCAGAACCCTGTTAAAGGGGTTATGGTGAAATAGCTTATTACATGGAATCTTAACGTGGTCTGTTTTTTATTCAAACATATCTGCTCTGAATTTTTACATTGAGATATCATCCTCCTCGGGTCTATCCATATGGATTACCTAAGTTTGCATAAACTAAATATATATATATATATATATATATATATATATATATATATAAAATCCTACTATATGGTACTGAACACTGGACAATGATAAGAAGACTTGAAGCATTGGTTCTACAGAAATATTCTGAGAATACCATAGACGACATATGTGAACAAGGGGTAAGTTTGACGGAAAATAGAAACAAAATACTTAGAAAGAAAAAAATGAAATTTCTGGCACAGATAATGAGGAAAGAAGGCGTGGAATATTTGTCACTCACGTGATATTGAGTGGAAAGTGTACTTCGACGTGGTGTAATGCCATGCTTCTTTTCCCACTTGATCAATTATGAGTAAGTAATGAGTTCGATGCTCACTGGGTGCTCCAGACTTTCGGCCTTGTGCTGCATCTAAGCTGCGCTTAGAAAATTATTTGGCCTCCTCAACGGGGTGTAATGGTTAGAAATATCAATTACGCCTGAGTTCGATCCTCACTAGGTGCTCCAAGCTTTCGGCCTTATGCCACTTCTAAGATACGCTTAGATAATCATCATGGCATTGAATGCAAGCGAGACAGGGGTTAACATCGAGTAACTTACAACGCAAAAAAGTGTATAAAGCTGGCATAACGTTCACTGGAAGGAATAGGGAAAAATTGCTTAAAGATAGAATAGGAAATTGTGGAGAGTCTTAATCGCCCACTCACTGAAGAGACATTGCATAGAAAAGAAGAAGAAACGACAAAAGATGTGAGAAGAATAAGCAAAATAAACTTCGAAAGATTGAAAGAAGCTATCAGGAAAAAGGAGACCTTAGTAAATAATGTAAGGTCGTCAAGCCTCATAGGTGCTTTTATTGAAAGATAGAAATAGAACAAATAAAAGAATGTAAGATCTTAAGAATAAATGAAGAATATTATACCAACCTATATTCTTTGAAAATAAAAATAACCTCTAACATTCACTCATAGAAATATTGAGGTAATACGAGCTGAAACCGAGAATAGAACCAGGTGAAAATGATAGAGGAACTGAGTCTTTGAAAGATGAAGGAGAATAATTTCTTCTTCTTCTTCTTCTTCTTCTTCTTCTTCTTCTTCTTTGTGCCATGTCCCTTCAGGACGATGGCGATCATGGCTCTCCACAATTTTCTGTCCTTTGTAGCTCTTAGCAAATTTAGTCTTTTTGTTATCTCTCCTAAACTCTGTTCTGCCACCTATTCCCACAAACTCATTAAGTAGGTTATGTACTGTTTTCTTCGGTCCCTTTTGCCTTCAATACGTCTTGTGAGTGTCATATTTCCAAGCTATCTTTCCTCATTATGTGCCTTAGAAATTTCAACTGCCTCTTTCTCATGTTAAGTATGCGAGTGTCTTTTTGTTTCCATTTTCTCTAACACTTTGTCGTTACCCACTTATCCAGCACATGGCATCTCAGCATCCTTCTGTAGATTCACATTTCGGTTGCTAGACGTCTCTTCTTCCTTTGTGAAGAGATTGTCCAGCATTCAGTTCCATATAGGACGCCTCATACAGGATCAGAAAAATAATTTCCCCAGTGCATACTGAACATAGTGTCACCCATATTTCACTTACATAAAAGTAACTCGATGAAACCAAAGTACATTAAACGATTATTTTAGTGAATAGGTGGATGCCATTTTGTGACCATGCCATCTTTTCAGGATTTTCGAAGGAGTCCGCAGCTTTCTGAAATTTCTCAGAAGTAATACTCCCGTGATAAATGAACCTATTAATTAATTTTTTCTTTCACAAAATGACTGGGAGTGTGATATTATTTATCAGGTACGGGTTGATGCATAACAGCCATTTTCCCATTGCTGATCTATTCGAAAACGTCTACGGTTAGGGCAAAAGCGTTTAGTAAGGATAACAGATTTTCTTTGGTGTAGTTAACCAGACCTGCATCTGATTGATTTAATTGATTTGTTTTTTACGACTTATTAACTTTTTGCAGATTATTTAAAGCCAGAAAAAAAATTTTTCTTTAGCTTGTAATGATTTTTGGAGATGATACAAGTCTTATTGACAAAGCAGAGATCCAAATCAAAGACATTTCCCCTGAATGTGACACGCCGCAAATATTTCCTTGGTACCACGTTTGGCATGGGAACCATATTGCGATTCGGAGATGGTCTTTGAACATGTGTGTTTGACTAGACGGTTATGAAGAATGTGTGCAAACAATTTCCTAACAGCGTAAAGAAAGAAAATGCCCTGAAAATTTCTGCATTGATCATGTGGTCCGGATTTATACAGTAAAATTTAAGTGGTGTCAATCCAATCTTGTGGAACAGTTTCCTGAAACCAGAAAGGTACCACAATGCTATACTGTTATATAGGAATAAAGTGTCGCTGCCGATATTTGAATTTGAACATAGATCGCCGGTGAGCAAATACAGGCGATCCCATTATTGAATTAAGTAGATCACGTCACCATAGAGGAAACGCATAAGTAGGAAGTCGAATGACGTCTAATTGATCTCCATTTCTGCTCTATCCTCTATTAATATACGGACCACCATTCTCTACTCTATTCACTATACTATTTCTCTATTCGGATCATATACGGATTATTATTCGAGCGAGTATTATCGGGCAAGTATTATTAGTGCGAGTGTTATTATAGGAGCTTGACACAGGTATTGTTCAACGGCGTACTATAGTTGTGTCTGTGATTACTAAGTGTCTAATACAACGAGCGTTACGAAAGTGACAATGACTATTCGTTGACATTACAAAAGTGGCAACGAGTATTCGTTGAGTCACAAAATATACAATTTCCCCACCGGCATTTAACACATCCGCAATGATACAATCTACATGCAGAGTCTTTCCATTGTTCAACTTTCAGAAAGCATTAAAACACACTCGCCGCCGAGATAATTCTAAATCCATTTCCTGAATAATAGAAAGCTAGTCCACAACATCCATGTTGATGGTGAAAGAACAATTCAAAAGCGTAGAATAATTCTCCGTCCGTCTCTTATTTTTTTACAATGATATTCACCCTGCACAAAGTCCGAGAGCCACTCGAGGTAGATGTTTACAGATTAAGTGACTCAGCCTATGCGGATATGTGGAATTTGACGGTTGACCCTAGATTGAACAGGTCAAGATTGTAGTGAACTGGGAATCAACCTCTTGGGAGTCGGTTCACAAGTCAGTGGTTCGTGGGAAAGAAGTTGTACAAGTGAATTTATAGCTACATCTACTCATCAAATCTGTAAATCTAGAACTGAACTTAAAATAATAAAAAAAAAAATCTAGAGACAAGAGTGAAGAGCTCATCCGAAAAATTACCTTGAAATTATTTATAGAAAAGACACAGAGAGACAACCTTATGGCGCCGGGAAATTGAGTGAAGCCGAGATGCCAGTTCAGGACCGATAATGTTGCTGATTTTTCTTTGAATTTTATCAAAGAGCTCAAGGTAAATAGCAGGGACGTCTGACCATATGTTTCAGCAATATTCTAAGCATGGACTTGTGCAAATGTCTTTTCATGCCCACTTCCGGTCCCTATTCTTTCATCCATTTGCACAAGTTTGTTAGGGGGTTACTCGCCGTTTCCTTCTGCCCGTCTTACACACAATATGTCCTGTAGGTATCAGATTTTCCAATCCTTAATTCTACATCCGTAGAAGAAATTTCAATTGCCGCTTTTTTATCTTAAGTATAAGTATCCTTTTTGTTATCCATTTTTATTAAAACTTCCTCGTTCCTCAGATATTCGGTCTAACCACCTCTTGAAATTTTTGTCGTCTCAATGCAAATTTAAAATTTTGGATATCTTAGGTTTAGTTAATTAATGGACCATGTGATGAGTGGATAAAAGCGTTGGTTGATTAACTCAAAAGTGACTTGACCAAAGAGTCGTGGTTTCAATACCTGGTTGCAACAGTTAGAGCAACAACTTGGAGAATTAACTAAAATTGAGAGATGCCAAAAGGCATGACACGTGGAATTAAAATAATCTACCCCCGTGCACTAAGTAAAGGGTTCGATTCGACATTCCAGTAAATATCACCTGAAGAAGGCCGAAGCGTACAACCGCCAAAACGTTGTGAATATAGCAGTAAAGATAGTATTTACTTGATTCCCACATAATCAAGATGTGACACAAGGTCGTTTAACGTGGGAGACCCGAGTGTTTCCACTCAAAGGCCACTGGTCAAAATTGGTCATAGCTTGTCCAAGCTGGTCAGAGCCTAGTCAAAGCTGGTCATGACTTGTCCTAACAGGTCCAGGCCGGAGCCAGTCCAAGCTAGTCAAAGCCTTGATCGAATCTCAGCCATAGGCCAAGAAACGATCCATTATTTGTCAAAAACCCCAGCCAAAATGCCGGGTGAGATTATATAGCAGTAAAGATGACGACAACATTCCGAACAATATAATGTAAATAACACCAGAAGACTGCAAAATTTGACTCATTTTGTTAGGCTGAAACAGAACATCATACTAACTGATGATGCTAAGCACACTGTTCTAAGTAAGAATCCAGTCCAACAGCTTTAGATGCTGTTGAACCGTCTCTTTTTTCCAAAAAAAAACTTTTCTCGCAGGCTGGTAAGAGCATTTCCAATGGTTTTTAAGGTTAAAAAAACGCTATGGTTTACCAACAGTGATTGGCAGTTATCATCTTGTATTGCATTGTCCTTTCAAAAAATAGGCACATCATATATAACTTCCAACAAAAAGCCAAGACGGAAAATAATGTATATAAATGATTAAGAATGTAAAAGAAATTAACGATTATTACGTTCAATCCGGTAAAAAAAAATTCAAAGTAGACGCATTACATGAAATAAATAAGTCTTTCCATTCATTTTCAGTAAAGACCTTTGTATTTGCTTACCATATTAACTTTGGCAACGGCATTCTAATAAATCTATGTGAAACTTTTTTCTCAAACAATCGACTTCTCTATGGACAGAAAACTGAATAAAGATTCACCAATCTTTACACCTTCATCAAGTTTACAATAAACATATCTTAAAATTACAGATATTTTTTTCAAAATGGGATTTTTTTAGGTAGTGCAGTCAAATATTACGGAGTAGAATTTGCCCATTTTTAAATCCGAAAGATTTCATTTTCGAGATGAAGCTGATAAATCCAGGCTGAGTATCTTTACGCAATTAATGATTGTTCGTTTTACCAATCTCGGCCCGAATCCGTAATTCGCTGAGGACAAAGTCATATTTGACCATCAATTCTATTAATCCAAGACATTTACCGTTTGACTGAGAACCGAAATTTTCATTTATTCCACGAAAAGGCAAGTAAATTAATTTTATTGTATGGCCAGGCGTTGCCCGTGCTTGATTCAAAAATCGTACGACTCATACAGCAATCGCTATCACTTAACTTAAAATATTTTTGCCCTTCCTTGCCTTTAAAGGAGTGCCCTTTGCCGTGCTGATTTTGCTACATGCCTTACTTCTTGCCTTTCTCACACTGCGAATTTTTTCTAAGCTCTATACTAATCATTAAATCTCTTACAAAAAAAGAACTGAACAAAATGAACACAAAACCATCAGCTTAAAAAAAAAAGGACTCGTAACTGGAAAAACCGAATGAAAAAAGAATGTTAACAACAAATACTTTTTCACACCCTACCCAGTTTTGCGAAATCAGAATCAACGTTGAGTTTAAGGAAGCGAATGAGCCAATTGGTGTAAAGTGCCATGCAGATTTAATTTTTTCCCACTTGTGACGAATGCAGCTATCGATATTTTTGCATGCTAGCATGCTAGTTAACATTCGTGTCAGTCAGCTGTTGGCTCTCACGCTGGCCAATAGAATTTTCCTGCCTATTCGTGGCAGCCAGCTATAGGCTCTCAATCTGGCCAATAAAAAATGGCCGCAAACTACATGAAAACTGCCGTAGAAGCATGAAAAAATCGATTATTTCCACTATCGATGAGAGTTGGGAAATGCAAAGTCGGTCTTGGCCTTCCCACTAACTTGGAGTATGTGCATGTAAATTTTGGTGCAAATCCGTCGAAAATTAATGCCGTGCATTCGTCACACACACACACACACACACACACACACACACACACACACACACACACACACACACACACACACACACACACACATCCTACCTTTTATAGATAGAGATCTATGATCGCTTTGCTTCTCAAACACAATTCAGTTCATCAAAACAAGAAGTCTTGATGGCTTTTGCCATGTTTATGTTCTATCTTTCATCTCTTCGTAACTGGACATTGTTTACATTTCTTTTTACATTACTCTTATTCAACATTGTTGCAATTAAATTGTAAGATCGCAAGTCTTTCTGCAGAAATTGAAATATGTTAACTGTCAATTTAAAACTAAAATTCTGAAAATATTTAATGGAATATTTTTCTCTCTTTTATACTTATACAAATATAAGAAAGAAATAAGAGAAATTGTTTCTTAAGACCAATGTGGACATAAATTTCCGCAATTTTAAAGAGTACCAACATGTAAAACTTCCGTTTTACAATTGAATATCAATTGTTGAAAACAAAATGTAAACGAAACGTAAATCTCGATTAAATTATCTTTTAAAAATATAAAAAAAAATCTTTTTACCATTTACACCTTATAAAAAACATTAGCTTCGGTCGGGTTTCGATTCCATCTTGAATCAATTGGATAACTTAGCCACACTGATGAGCTGTGATACAGCGAAACAATCTGTCTGTGGATGACTCTCTCTCTCTCTCTCTATATATATATATAAAACACACACATATATAAGCACATACACATACAAACAAATACACGTATATACATAGCAGATAGTGTTGAAAAGTTCTCTGCACAACGGACTTATCAAAATATACCTAAATGACCAATGTTTCTGCTTAGGCTTCCTCTTGGGCTGAGAACTTTTCAGTACACTCTAATATATATATATATATATATATATATATATATATATATATATATATATATATATAATATTAGTGGAAAATATACATACATATGCAAAATATATATAAAAAATTTCCATACATGTATATTTTCAGAAAAAAAAAAAAAAAAAAAAATTTCAAGAGGAAGGATCCAGGTAGAACTCAATGTCTAGGACAGAGTAAGGATATAATAAAAAAGGCTTAAACACTAATATTCCATGGTCATAATTTATTCCATTGGAATCGTAAATATATATATATATATATATATATATATATATATATATATATATATATATATATATATATATTAGAGGAACCCTTAGCAGAAACATTGGTCATTTAGGTATATTTTGATAAGTCCGTTGTGCCGATAACTTTTCAACACTATCTGCTACGTATATACGTGTATTTGTTTGTATGTGTATGTGTTTATATATGTGTGTGTTTTATGTGTGAATGTGTGTGTTAGTTAACCAATTGTTTGTTGCTCTCCTTTCATATATTTGCTTGTAGAATCTCATTGTTCTGTTTTGAATCTGACGCCCGTGGACGCTTCAGCACGGAAATTTCGACGTGTCGCTTTGACGTAACCCGATGCCGATTGATAGACGCACAATTCCAAGAGGTCCAGGACAACTCGATATTCTCCTTGCAAAGCGATCATTCACAAATGTAAATACTTTTATCGCATTCTGAATAATTCTGGTGACAGAAAAATAAGAGTGGGAACTTGATTAGATTAGGTCGCCATATTGTCTGCTTTGACGTCATCGGACAAGATGTGCGGACAAATAAATTCGACTCCGTAAAAGACAATTTACATGAAATACTAACAAATTCATTTGGTTTATATATTTCGGTTAGTCTTTATCTATCTATCTATCTATCTATCTATCTATCTATCTATCTATCTATCTATCTATCTATCTATCACAGACTGTTTCTATCTATCTATCTATCTATCTATCTATCTATCTATCTATCTATCTATCTATCTATGACAGTCTGTTTCTTTTCTTTCTATCTATGACAGTCTGTTTCTATCTATCTATCTATCTATCTATCTATCTATCTATCTATCTATCTATCTATCTATTGCTCGGTGTATAGATCAGATATAACAAATTTACTATAGGAGACAAGAAAATTGAACATTTAATACGCTGCGCTAGATGTAGTTTCGCCCAACACCTCACGTTACTACAAAACCAAAGCATTAATGAGTCATGTTTTTAAACAGCCTCGTCACATTGAGGCTTTTTTTATAGAAGTTATGCATGACTTCAAACCCGTTGAGAAATATCTAAACTGTCAGCAGTATACCACCGCTTTCTCAGATCAATAATTAAAAATGGTTTGAACCATTGGATCTTGGTGAGGACTTTTTTTTCTTCGAACCTCATGGACTGGTGCTACAGAATCCCAAACAAAGAACTCCACCAGATAACAGAAACCACATCACTTGAAGACTTTCAGCAATATCAACTAAGATAGATATCACATGTAACTCGAAGAGAAAATAATCATATCATCACGATGTTAATATTCCACATGATTTCAAATAAATGGTTAGGAAGGAAACCTCCATAAATTCCAGAGGGAACGATAACGGAGACATGACTTGATAAACCTATTTTGCTGAAAAATTGTTTTAAGAGAAAGATTTTATGAATTTCAACTGGCTGTTCGATCAATCAATGCCAAATATTTCCTCACAAGCAAACGACTAATATTACCTATACCATCTATCTATCTATCTATCTATCTATCTATCTATCTATCTATCTATCTATCTATCTATCTATCTATCTATCTATCTATCTATGTCCGTTATTTCACTCATTATCAGACCATATCACTCAATCTGCCTTTCTTTCTCTCTATTTTATCTATCTATCTATCTATCTATCTATCTATCTATCTATCTATCTATCTATCTATCTATCTATTTTAATCTTTATCAGACCTTATCACTCAATCTCTCTCTCTCACTCAGACTATTCTTTCTTTCTTTCTTTCTTTCTCTCTTTCTTTCTTTCTTTCTTTCTTTATTTATTTCAATTTATCTTCTAGCTAACGATTGAATTTTTACAAGGCAGATATAAATTCTTTCTATATAAGCGAAATTAATTTAATAATAAAATATACCTATTGCTTATATATGGCAATTTTTAAAATTCAATTTAAAAATAAATAAAATAGAATCAATATTTATTGAAATATGCTTTTAAAAATCATTATGCAAATTAAATAAACTCGCTAATGTAGATACTATTTTTAGAAATATATATGAAAGGCTGTGAACGGGAAATGGGTGTTTTTTAACTGCTGCTCATTCACTACGTTCGTGATCATTGTTTACCTGTCCCTCGTAATGTTGTCTTTTTGATATTGTTCCTAAACCTTGTTCTGCCGGTCGTTTATACATACAAGTTAGAAAGCTCTTTTCACTATCTCAATGCGCCTTCAGTTTTCATTGTTTCACATTTCGTCCTCTGTTAAATTACTTCACTGATATTCGAATTGTTATAATTTGATTTTGATATCTCCAATTTGTAATTTGCATGTTAGGCTTTTCATTTTGCTGACAACCCCACATGTCTTCTTTAATCCTCTCGTCTCTATATGAAAGAAATCGGGGAAAACTTATTGTCTCATAGATCATGGCCATTAAGAAGAAGGATTCACAATATTACTTTTAAAGTGAGCTAGAAAAATTCGAACATATATAATATATCTTATGTATTCACATTATCAGTGTTACGTTCCTACTATAGAGTAATTAGTAACAATTTCGTTTCACAGATGAATTCTATCATAGATCGTGCCAGATTTTCCTTGTTCATATACAATAACCGCAACTTGACACTGGTGTTTGTTTTGGTGCAAATTTCTTATGTGTTCGAGTTTAAAACCTTGCATCCTTCAGTTACGAGTCAGATTCTGTTGAATTTTGAGGTTTTCCCCTCCTACACCAAGGAAAACACTATAATTGTCATCGCGGTGAATAAACCGAATATTTCAAATGAAGAGGTCGCTATCTGAAGAGACTTCGGTTCAAGAAAAATAG
Organism: Acanthosepion pharaonis; assembly: GCA_903632075.3. Taxonomy (NCBI): domain Eukaryota; kingdom Metazoa; phylum Mollusca; class Cephalopoda; order Sepiida; family Sepiidae; genus Acanthosepion; species Acanthosepion pharaonis. The sequence goes on from CAHIKZ030000968.1 coordinate 1,704,456, forward strand.
CCGATTTTGACAAATCAAAAATGTGTGATTTTCTACCAGGGCAACACAAGACCACATGTTGCAAAACAGTCCTTACAGAAGTTTACAAGTTTGAAACGGGAAGCATTCCAGCACCCACCGCATTCGCCTGACGTGCCCCTTAGGATTTTCATTTGTACTGGTCTCTACTGAACGATTTAAATGACAAGACATGTTACAACATTCTTGCAACAAAAACCACGAACTATTTACAAAAATGGCATCAACAATCTTGTAGAAAAATGGTAGACCTTTCTTAAAAATAATGGAGATTAAGTACTTGACTAATAAATATTGTTTTCGTATGTAAAATTTTGTTTTTGATTTTTTTAATTAGGTGCGAACATTTGCAATGATTTAATAGACTGTAATCACTTCACTCCGTATTCAACGGCAGTAGTCACGTGAGCGTCTAAACCAATCAGAGTGAATGCATATTGATCGTAATTGTAAAGATGATGATATTATATACATTTTTATTTTGTAATAATGAAACATTTACAAATGTCATGACATTAATAGTTCTAATAATCAATTAATATTTTCTTATGTCATATTATGCTCTTATTTTCTAATGAATTACGCTTAATTATCTTGAAGAATATGAACCTTTAAATTTATTTATTTATTAAACACACGATTTAATTCATCGATAAACTTTTGGATAAGAATTATTTCCCTTTAACGCATACGTACGTACTATATAAATGCTTAAGTATTCTTCTTCTGTGTGTCGTGTCCCTTCAGGACGTGGGTGATAATTGCTCTCTACAATTTTCTGTCCTTTGTAAAGAGCTACAAATTTTGTAGCTCTTTACAATTTCATAACTCTTTTAAAATTTAAAGAGCTATAAAATTTCTGTTTTTGTTATCTCTTCTAAACTCTGTTTTGCCAACCATTTAACACAAACTCGTTAAGCAGGTTATGTGCTGCTCTCCTCTATCCCTCTTCAATCTGTCCTGTTTGTGTCAAATTTTCCAAGTCCTCTTTCTTCGTTTTGTGCCCGAGAGGTTTTTCGTTCTGGTTATGCGTATAGGTGTCATTTTTGTTTTTGTTTCCTCTAAAAGCTTATCATTGCTAACATGTTCAGTATTCTCAGCATCCTTCTGTAGAAACCCATTTATGTTGCCTCAAGCCTCTTCATCTGCGATGACATTGTTCAGCATTCACTACCAGTAGGAGTACCAATATTGCATAACAGTACTCCTGTCTTTGTTTCTAACGAAACATACCTGGACGATCCATAGATAAATAAATAGATTAATTATTCGTGGACATAATCTTAACAACATAAGATAGATATACATATATGACACCGCGCTGGTGACACACAGGAGTAACACTGTGTAACAAGATTTTTGTCCTTGGGTTGCAACTATTATTTCCTATTTTCTCGCGCCTAGAGATTATGAAGAATGACTAATATTTCTTTCAGACTTTGCAATTGTGACTAGGATAATGATATTTCTGAAATGAACCTCTTCCATTTAGAAAAACTGGCAACTGTGAACATTCTCGATCACTTAAAGTCGGAAGATGACGACATATGATTCAAAAGTAGCTTTTATTTATTCTAGGAGTACACAAAAGAGACCCCCCCAAAAAAATTTAGAATCTGTAGTTTTTCGCTATTTACGTTTTAATTATACTGTGAATTACTTTCAAGAATGTTCCATCATGTTTTCGTTATACGATCCTTGTTAGCGGCCTTCAAAGGTCAGTATATCCTAGTGGAAGCGCTCGCTTTACTCATCTGAATAGGCTTCCATGTTTTCCTTGAATTTATCAAGAGGAGAATCAAGGATATAGACTTTGAGGGAAATCATGCAGTCCATTTTGCCTTAGTTCCTCACCAGGGTTTGAACAAGCTCCATATAGTTTTCGGCCTGGTGATTCCCCAAGAATCCCCGAACCATAGTGTTTTCTCTGTCTTAGTGAGCTTCTTGGAGAATTCCTTGCACTTCTTTATTTTTGGTCCGATGAAGACGCCGGTTTTAACTTTTGCCGCAGGCAGATTAAGGAAGAAGACATGAAGGTAATATAAGGCTGCTGCCTTCTTATCTAGAGCTGGGACAAATTGTTTATAAGGTCCAATTTTAAGTGAAGTAGAAGAAACAATACTTTCTGGGGTTCCAGCAGTAGTTCCCATTTGACGTTGTTCCTTCGCACACTAAACTCGGTCTCTTGTTGCCAGTCCCGCTTTTAGTTGTGTGCTGTGATGTCCCTGCTGTTACAAATCAAAGATAACCCGGAAACGTTGGCAAAGCCGCCGTGGAGACCCATTAGGAAGGTCAGCATTTTGAAATCTCTGATAAACTCCCAACAGTACTCTTTCTATTTCAAGGTATCTAGCAAGATCTTGACATTGATTCATGGAGATCTTGGAAAACTTGACCCTCACGGGACATATTGAAAAGAGGGATAGGGGAAGGCGAGATGGAGGGCTTGGAAAACTTGACCCTCACGTGGTATATTAAGAAGAAGAGACATAGAGGAAGGTGGGATGGAGGTCTTGGAAAACTCGACCCTCACGGGACCTATTGAAGACAAGAGAGATAGAGGAAGGCGGGATGGAGGGCTTGGAAAACTTGACCCTCACGTGGCATATTAAGAAGAAGAACTGCACCGAGTGAGCTAGGGGAAGAGATGGATACAGAGCAGGACAGCTTTGGGGCTCCTGGATGATCAAAACTTTACATGTTACATTCCAATTTTTTTTTGCAGAGTTCACAGGTGAAATGGGGTGCCTAATACTTTGTCGTGATCCCCGACAGGTATGCCAAAATATGCCTTGTATGCCTTAAGTATTTTAGTAGATGTTGCCAGAGAGTACTTTCTCGCGCTTAGTCTTGATAAATTCGTCACATACATATAGCGAAATGCGTCAGCCGGATGCTTATAGCCTCTTAATGCCATGTTAATGACGAATGCATCTGTTAACGACGAATTGTCTGCACTTGGACAGCTAGAAGTAAACTGAACTGTTGATCTTACGTTTTCTGTATTTATACTACCATCTATGTTACCAGAACTTTATAGAAAGTCTTGAAACATTTAGAAATTTCTTTAAAGTTCTTGAAAATTCTAGAAAGTTCTATAAAATTATCTTTCATCAACTCAGCACCGGATCTGTATGGAATGTAATGGAAAATAGGTTATTTTCTAAACATCGATGTCCAGGTCATAAAAGCAAAGTTTGAAGGGAATAATAGTCATTTCCTTTGCTCTTCTAGACAGATGCTATTAGGGAACAATACTTAGTAACCAAAGACACAAAAACGTCGGAATTTTGTTACACAGAACAACGAACAATAGAAATATAGTCTTAAAGAATGTGAATTAAAAAAATACAATGGCTCGAACTAATGAAAGAGAATGCAAACTAAAACAGAATAAAAAAAGTCATAAGTTGAGTGAAGGAAGCTTCCGAATTGTGTTTTATTTTTTTATTTTATCCAGTATTCTCCTGGCGTCAATTTAAACTGACAATTTCTTTATATATATATATATATATGAACGCACAACTTTTAAAAATTTAAAATCAAACTCAGCGTTGCTACTGCGCGCTCCAAAAACAATAACTCATTTCCAATAGCATTTTCGGATACAACAATACATATATTTTCGTTGTCCTCTTATTACTAAGAGAAAAAACAAGAACAACATCTATTCTATACCTGAAGATGTCTGTAGGAACAGACGAAAGCTTGTAGTAAAAATAAGAACTAATACGGCAGGAATTTATAGAAACAAGGATCATTTCATTCATAACGGATTCGGAGGTTTTTGTATATTATTTGAATTGTTTGCGACGATGGATTTCTCGCCAATTAAATCATTAACCTCTGCATTTGTTTTGTGTGAATAATTCATGAATATATATATATATATATATATATATAACTTTCATAATCCATAGCCCAAATAAATAGTTTAAATACCCTACAAAAAAGATAACCCTTTATGAAGTCGTCAAAAAACAAACGTTACGGCAGTTTTTTTTTTTTTATATGCACAAATCCCTTTCATCATAAAAAAATAAAAAAATAAAAGAAAAGAAATAAATAAATCTCCATAGACACGCATACCAGAGTGGGGTGAATACATCTTCCGTTTCAAATTTAGACACCCCCACCTTTCCCTGACTTGACATCTACGAAAGTAACTCTATACTGATACTTATTATTAACACCCAACACACGCCTACCCAATTTAAACAATTCGCCCTAGCTGTTACCATGGAAATTTTGATTTTTGATTTCAATTATTAAAACACGTAAATTTCAGAAATACGTTATTCCCCCAAAAAATTTCGATTGAAGATGGAACAGAGCTTACTTTAACTCGATAATAATTATATTGACGTTTTCGGATCTTGTTTTGAAACATGAGACCTCTTATGTCGCGAGTTGGAATCATATTTTTAAATAAATAATTATATATATATATATATATATATATATATATATATATATATATATATGCGAGTTTTTATTTTCTTGATTTCAGATGGAAACCTGGAAATATGAGTACAAATAATAAAGATATTAATAATAACACTCGGGTCACTCGGAAAATACTGCTTCATTTTTACTCACAAATTTAGATGTAGTTGTTTGTGTTACGCCGAAAGGAGGATAACCTTCCCACCGGTAATTAATAAAAGTTTTACCTTGTTACATTGAGCAACTGGGCGGCATTTTGGTGGAAATGATTCTGACAAGAAGGTGCGTACTAAGTAGAAGTGTGTAACTATATTTTTCCATGAATAAAAAGATTACACCTATTGACATTCGACACTTACTGAAGATATACGGAAACCAAACAGTGGGTGTGAGCACGGTTTTTGTCGCTGTTGTTTTGTTGTTGTTGTTGTTGTTGATGATGATGATGATGATGATGATGATGATGATGATGATGATGATGATGATATAAAACTGCATTAAATATCAGGAAGTTCCAAGAGGATTGTAAAATTCAAGATATAGTGATGAGTGGGGTTGTACCGAGAATTAATGGCGTACTTGCAATAGTTCCGAAGAGACTTTCAAATGAACGGAAGAAATGAAAATCAGACAAAATTTGAAACCATCCTGACAAAAACCTTATGGAAATTGAGCGCTGAGTAATGTTTGAGAATTAAGAGGACTTGTTGTCACTTTACCTGAAGAGAAAGTCACGTGATAGAGTTGAAAAGGAAGACCATGATAGAAGAGGAGGAAGCAGAAAGATAAGAAGACGACTCTTTTAAATCAGACACGTGATTTGGACAGGAAAGAAAATCAATAGCAGTTATTTGTAAATGGCGAGCCAACACTGACGAAGATAACCCACTGTTCAGAATAAGCCTGTTGTTCACAATAGCAGATAATCGGATCGTCTTTCGCACAATTACATGAAAAATTAACGCATTAGATTCAATCAATGTGTTTTATGTTTAGGCCCAATCGATTATTAGGAAACCCAAATAAAAAAAAAAGATCTTTTTCTATCCGTATAATATCTTGATACTAATCGTATCATCTTTTAAGTTTTTTATATGAAACCTTTACTTTGTGAATGGATAGAGGAGAGGAATCAATCTTGTTGTTTCAAGGTTGAGAAAATCTGTTCGCTTCTGGTAAGTCAGTTAAATATATATGTATCAGTCTAGTATTTGTATCCGCATCGAGTAAGGAATTCTTTACTGGACGCCATGGATTTGTATGTACACTACTTCAGGACATGAGTGATCACGGCTATCCAAAACTCAATGTATTTTGTAGCTCTAATATTTGTCTTTTTACTATCCTGCTCTGTCCTGCCATCTTACGGCCATATAATGTTAAATGAACGTCGAGCCTGGTCAGTAACTAGACGGATGTCTGCTCTGGAATACAACCTACCGTAAGCTTGGATTTTATTCGGAGCATTAACCTCCGTAGAGTCAAGTCTTTTGATGACTCTGGAAGTTTTCTTCTAAGATAAAAGGAACGCAAGTTCGATCCTTGCCAGGAGACATATTTTTTAATAACTCTTTCACTGGTAGATGTCACATGTTACTAGGTTCTGTAAGCTTAGGTATGCGGATGGTTCTACAGAAAGATGCTGAGGATACTATAGACCGAACATGTGAGCAACGATGAGATTTTAGAAAAAATGGAAACAAAAAGGAAACTGATACTTAAAATTAGGAAGAGGCAGTTGAAATTTCTGGGTCACGTAATGAGGAAGGAGAGCTTGGAAAATCTGATACTCACAGGACAGATTCAGGCAAAGAAGAACAGTGGAAAGCAGCGTGAAACATACTTGATGAGCTTGAGTAAATTAATTTTAGAACAAGGATTGGGAGAAATAACAAAAACACAAAACTACAAGAGACAGGAAGATGTAGAGGGCCATGATCGCCTACGTTCTGAAGGGGCATGGCATATAAAAGAAAAAGAATACAGTCAGCTGATTGTAAAATATAAGTTATATAAATTTCAAACATACAAGATGAGCTTAATGGGATGAATAACAAAATTTTTATATTAATAATAATTTCTTATTTTAAAGATTCCGAAATAAAAAGTGTGACTCATAACATTTTTTTAATCATTTCACCCCCAAGTAAAGTGGGTATGCAACTAGTACGCAGGGAGTTACAGAGAGTGAAAGTGAGAGAAAAGACTGGCTATAGGAGGGATTTAGGAAAAAGATAAAAGATGAACGGGATCCAAGAAGATAGAAGATGGCGATTGGCGTCGCATTTAAATTTTTGAACATTGTAGTCATCAGAGAAGCAAGTAAATGGAGGTTCCAAAGGCGGGAAGTGCGAGAAAAGAAACTGTTGGAGTAGAAGTGGAAGTTACCTTTAACTATTTTAACAGTATAGGATGCTAATCTAGTAGCCCGCTTAAATTCATGTAGTCGGTGTACCAGGGAAAAAAAGCTCGTCAGATCAGTTGCCATGAAAATATTTGTAGAAAAGATAGAAGGAAGCTCCGTTAGGTCAGTGAGAATGTGACTGCATTCGAAATGGCAAATCGACATAAATAACTTTTAGTTGAACAACACCGTGTCAACATATTATCAATACTTCTTAAATGCTTTCTATCAGAAATCTTTCAAAATCAAACAGAGTTTTAAATGGATGTAAGAAGTTTCTAATCCTGTGTTGGCTGTTTTTGTTACTCCTATTCTTCTGGTGTCAGATTAAAGTGGTGCCTACTTTTTCACTTTTTTTGCGACCATTTTGTTTAAAGTTTATATTTTCTTGATCTCTGATGAAAAGTTGGACATTTTCAAATTATTTCAGTGAAATTCTCACCTTCAAAAATGATATTTATAATTGTATTTTAGATATATATGAAAGGAAGAAAGTGTCGATATAAACTAACGCAAAGAGGATATAATTTAAAATCCTTTTATCAGGATCTCTGGAGAGATTTCTGGATGACCTATTGAAAAAGATTATGTTTATTTGATGTTCTCTCCGATAAAACAATTTTTTTTTAATAATTTTTCTTAATTCCATATGTACCTGGTGTCAGTTTAAGCTGACGTCATCTTTTATCATATTCTAACCACTTCCGTTAAAATTCGTATTTTCTTAATTTCAGAAGAAAACTTCGATGAATTTCATTGATATTTTCCCTTTCCAGTATTTTAATTTATAGTTATCGTTTAAATGATGAAAAAAGTAACTGTCAGTTTAAACTGATGCCAAGCGGATATAAGCTTGTTGCGTTAAATCTGATGGACAATTTCAAACAACTAACATATTTTTAGCATCAATCATTCATGATAGCTTCAAGACTTGTGTTGACCTGAAGTTATACGGATTCCCTGGCCACCTACCAAATCCATCATTTAGTAAAAATCACTTTCTAACCTTCACGCGACTTCGTAGGCGGCACACGCATACAGTTTTCTTTAACAACGAAACGGAATGTATAATAATAATAATAATAATAATAATAATAATAATAATAATAATAAGAAGAAGAAGAAGAAGAAGAAGAAGAAAAAGAAGAAGAAGAAGAAGAAAAAGAAGAAGATTATATATGGTGAGTTTCTATTTATAATAGTCAACACTTATCGTTAATAACATTTTTGTGGATGTCAGACTTTACAATGCAAAGTGCAGCATAAATGTTTATTTATGGATAAACCGAATAAAAATAGGGCATGAAAACATATAATTCATTAATACAATTTCTCATATAGGGGGAGAAATTATTATTGTAGGCCGTTTTATCTTCTCATCGTTCGATAACCTTCATCATTCAACTATTAATAGTGTCAACAATTTTACCGTTTTATTACTTATTAGATCTCTGATTGAATATTGTTTTTCATTTTGATATATACTAGTTCGATACCTGTCGTTTCGCTGACAAATTCAAATCTAAATTGTTTGTCCAATTGCCAATTTCAACACATTATTAGAAAATATATTCAGTTCAAATGACTCCGGTGCGGGTTAACAAATCTCAGTTTATTTTTTTCCTGTTAACCCGGGCTTTTTGCTAAACTGAAAGGGAAAATTAGCCCTTGCAACACAGATGCCTATTTCAATCTCATTCAAATTGCATGTGTACGTAGGTTTATGGGTGCATATGCAAAATTTAATTCAAGGATTAAACCGAAAATATTTCTACAAAAATTAAAATAAAAAAAATAAATAAATAAATAATTTTATCTTCTACGAAATTACCTATTTCGGTGAATTTAAAAATTGGTCTTCAATTTCATGATTTGTCCAAATTGAAGTGTCTGTGTGTTGTGTGTGTGTGTGTGTGTGTGTGTGTGTGTGTGTGTGTGTGGCCGGGGGGGGCTAATGTAACATTCCAGTGATTCATTTCAAGCACGGTCAAATCGTGCGTGTGTGTGTATACATTAAAAGCACATGTGATTCATTCACACACAGCACAGATATACGCATATGTATTATATATATATATATATATATAAATATATATATATATACCCATACGTTGTCACGCGCATATAGTGTGTAACGGACAGTAAATACTATTATTTTTGCAACACGCTGACGTGTGTTAAAATCCTCACAATATTTAATATTGTTCATTAAATTGCTTTTAAATGTTTGAATGTTAAATAATAAAACTTTAATTTTAAAAAATAAGCGAAAATTATTTGTACTAATCTATGCACCCTAAAAAAAATCAACTATACTTTTTTACCCACTTATCTGTTTGCACGTCTCCCCAAAAAATTATATTTTGATCGGTCAATGTATGGCTATTTTAGAGGATATGATGGACGGACGGACTAACTGAAGTCACAGAATTTTATATATAGCTCGATGGATTTGTTCTAATAATGGGTCACAAGTTTTCTGTTGAATTTATATATGGAGGCATTGGGGACAATTCCAATAATTTAGTGCCATTGTAAACTTTCTGGCATTGGAAGCAATAATCAACTTTGCATAATATAATGAAAGTGAATGAACTTGCACTCTTATACGGTTCAGCTTAAAAATCCGTGCCACTCAAAAACGTCTTATTACGATGATTCTCTGTATTTATCTTGTCAATTCAATGGAACCTAGAATTAACTACAATAATTGTATCAAACATTACTCTAACCCGACATTTTCTTCTCTCTTAAATTGGCTATGTTAATTCCAAACCTCCAGATCAGCCATTACGTCCATCCAATATAGCTCTATATTCATCACTAAATATTACTGATGAGAAATAAGTTTTCACGTACTTCTTCTTTAAATTTGCATATTCCACTTTAGATATTTGCTTAAAGGCGGTAGACACTCATCTTTCATATCGTCAGTCAATTTTCATAGTATTTTGTATCTTGTATCTATATTTACGGTCAGAACACAAGACTCTTCAAATATTTTCTTGGTAATCAATTCACTGTTTTTGTTAATCATTTTTTTTATTATTATGCTAAATCTTTTTTGTGACATTCTTAAAGTTTTATCTTGTCCTTTTCTGCGAAAGTTTTAGTTATTTTTTATTGTTCTATAGTATTTGTTCAATTGTTTTTGCAATTTCCAAAGTTATGATACCATCACTCAAAATATTACGATAACCTTTGACATAGATTCCTTATGGAATGAATATATGGAAAAATTTGTATATCTGAAATTAAAAATAAATATATACACACACATAGAGGGTGTCCCAGAAGTCATCTTGATATTTAATAATGCCTTAATATGTCATTACATTTTTCATACCTATTTTTTCAGAATTTAGGTTAACTCAGGAAAATTTCTCACAGAAAAATTCACAAATGGAAAAAGAACCACAATTCTGGAATTTTATTTTGGATTTAACCGATACACACCCAAAGAGAACACTGTTGGCGATTCCATACCAGAAAACCACCATCGTATTTCATGATTCGTCAATTAATTCAATGTTTTAGGCAATATGGTTCAGTAAGTGATTTGTCACGACGTGGAAGACTACACACAGTCCATTCGCAGATGAATATTTATGAGTGGGAGATTGTTGAACAAGAACCAGGAACATTGATTTACAAATGCTCTGACCTGTAGAAGATGC